>JAJHSJ010000559.1:0-140734 GCA_021015155.1 Magnolia officinalis
TCTAGTTAGGTCACCTAATACACCTCTTTGATCTGGGTGACGCAGCGGAAACGTGGTGGACCCTTGCCCCACTGGTCCTGGATCAATGGAATTGATCCCAGACTATACGTAAGATAGGTCACTAATAGGATCTGAATTTTCCTTAGAATGTAAAGCAATTAGGGTTCAAGTATTAAACTAATTAGTATTAAAGAAAGGGCCTGATAATGAGTACAAGTTTGACTACTACCATAGACAGAATTAAGATGAGGACTCTCCTAGACTAAGACCTAAAGGGCAACCCAAGAAATAGAAACAAACAATTTGAGCCTTTCAATGATGGGCATTCCTAAGTTTTTAGAGTGATCGGACTACGGAGTTACTGAAATATACAACTGCGAAGCATTCGCGGCTTGACCCCATTTCTCAATCCTGGGCGACTACCAATGGACTCACTGCTTGACCGAGCAGAAGACCAGGATCCACCAGGATCGGAAGGGATACGATGAGCCTTCTACCCTGGTCAGGTAGATGATCGATGTATCGGGATCGAGCCCACCAAAAACGTCTCTCCGTGTTGGTCAAACATTGAAAACAGCTATCTTACTTTAAATTATTGGGAATTGTCGTCAAGACTCCAAATAGGTACAAAAATAAAGTGTAGCAAACCATCAGGGTATGAGAAATGGATAAAGAAATAAGTTTTAAGGGGGGTAGACTAAAATGAACCAGGCTAATATACATCCTACCGCGCATAGAGACTTGAAAACAATAAGTCTTACACAAATGAAATAATAAAATCTTTCCTTATTACCCTTAGCCAATTTCGGGGACAAAATTTTGTTTTAAGGGGGGTAGATTGTAACATCCCAGATTTTTACCAACCTGGGATTAGACGTCCTTAGGCAATGGGTCAACCCTAACACCTTATCAACTCGTCAAAACTCAGTCCCAAAGGCTAAAATCGCTTGTGAACCATTTTCTTCACAAATTCCACCCTTCACCACCTTGATTTTTCAATTTTTCAAAGTACTTCACCCTAGACGCTATCTTAAACTAGCTAAGTAGTATAACTTGGATCACTTTATATACAAACTACAAAGGCCCAGGTACCACCTCAGACAGAAATCATATAGGACTAAATCCTTTAGAAATGAGACAAAGTAACTAAGTGCAAAAACTAGATTAGCTACAAAATCTGCTAGAATCGCATTAAATACGATCTGCAAGACCCAAAACTTGTAGAATCATCGACGCTAGGTTACCCTAAAACCTAGGATCAATCTCATTACCGGCTGCTCACTGGAGCATCTCGAAACTCCGTATCGGATCTGGACCACACGTCGGAAGTCCGATTAACACGAAGTTAAGGAACTAGGACCGCCTCGCTGGGCTTGACAACCATCTCGGAAATCAAATCCAAATAATGTCCCAGCGCTATTCGATTGAGCTCGGAGTGAAGAGTGTGAGAAATGTAAAATTAATTCAAAATAAAATATCTTGAATAGTAATCTGGCACCACTCGCTTGTGGATCAGTAGTATTAAACAACAACACCGTCAGAATCAGACCAAATTACACCCTCGGATCAGGAGAAATTTCATACACATTTACATGTACTCGGAATCTTCGATCGAGATCTGCTGACCGTTGAACTGAAACTGGTCCGCCACGCGTGATCTGAAAATCCCACTGAAATAAAAACTTAATAGAACGTAGATCCAGCGTTAGTGAGCTTAAGTCCGACCTTTGGCTCAAGGAGGGCCGCCAGGAAACCCTCTTTTGAGCTGATGAAACAATGCCGATTTGATTATAATGTAAGTATACCTTGAATATAAGTCTATTCGGTGAATTTTTAGGCTATATAAGGACCTTAAACCCTCTCTCATGGCAGCCATACGAATTTGAGATTGAGAGAGAGAAAAAGAGAGAGAAAAGAGAGAGAAAGTGTGGGGAGCAGTGGAGAATCTCCCTGCCACTCTTCCCAGCCGCTATTCGGGCTCCACCGCCTGATTCCCATCCGCTTTCCCGCGCGTTTCCCGTCTTTTCTCATTGGTATGAACCAAACCCTAACCCTAATCTGTTTTGAGGTTTAGACAGTTGTAGGTTGTGAAATAGCTAACCTATTTCGTTCTATAGGTTGCCAAACTGCCGAACACGGAAGCTTAGCAAACCTATCGACTCCGTTACGATTCTATGACAAAAGGTGTGGACTTTAGGTGTATAGGTTATGGTTTTCAACGCTTTCAATGTCAGATAATGATAGATTCATGATCTGCATGCAATTGCACATGTACAAAGTGCTGTCTGTTTTTCGTTTCGATTAAAGATGAAAAATATGGAATTCTACATACTCTAGGTATTTGTAGAAAGTACCGTATACGTACAAATTTTGAAAATGTATTTGACATGATTATTGTTGTATGAATATATTATATGTGGATATAAATTACTTGTTTGGCGAAATGACTCGCCCTATACATGTTTTGCTTATATACACTATGTATGTTGAAATTGTGTATTCTAGAAAGTACCGTATACGTATAAATTTTGGAGATGTATTTGCCATGATTATTTGTTGTATGAATATATTATACATGAATAAAATACTTGCTTGGCTAAAGGATAGCCCTAATACATGTTTTGCTAACATACACCATGTATGTTGTAATAGTGTATTCTAAGTGTTGTGAAAATGACTGAATGAGTATAGAATTCTCATTCGTGCTCGCCATGACTAATTGTCATGGATTCATGATTGATGTATTGGCGATACCCCTTTGACGAAAGGATTTGCCCTAAGTCACGCCACGGCCAAATTACTATATATGCTAAATGTGTGGCCCAAGTGTTTGTGTGGAAATGACTGAATGAATATGGAACTTGGATTCCTACTTGCCATGACTATCCGTCGTGGGTGTGTACGCGTGTTATGATTGGGGCAACTCCCAAGTGAAAGGATTTGGCCTAATGCCTATGTGATCGACATATGTCATGTATGTTGATGTATGTTTGTTTAAGTGTTCTTGAAATGTCTGAATGAGTAGTAGTTAGCAAATTGTAATGTATAAGGGTGTTGAGATATGATTCTCAACCTCTTTTAACTATGTGTATGATCTCCTTGGATAGTTGTGTGATTAGGAATTGAACATGTACAAATCATGCTTGTGTTGTGCTTCATAACATGCTCAACTGCTTTATGATTTTAACTATGTAATGCATATGTTTAGATTTATATTTAATTTACGTTGTATGATCCGTCAGGGTGATGGGGTGAGTGGAGGGGGCGGAGTGCGTGCGTGAACAGCCCTGATAGCCCAAACGGATAATACCAGACCTTGATTGTATGAGTTGAATCTTGATCCACTATGCTTTATCTATCTATCTGCACTTGATTGTGTTTGGGGCTATGATTATAGTCCAGACAAATCGGTACCAGAATTGCATTCGTGGCTGTGATTCATTTACCACGTGAGATGTATTCGACGAACTCGAGTCGTACTTCGGTGACGATAGTGGTTTGGCCACGCGAAGTGCTTATGCACTTCATGTCGTTCAATCTTGTGGTGCTGCGATTGAGCTAGGTCCGAGCTCGGTCAAGTAACCCGATCTTATCTTATGTATGTTCACCATGTTTGGACGCTACTGCTGTTGGAACCTAGGGTACCAAACTTACCAGTGAAATCCCTTTTAACCATAGTACCTTGATCCGCTAAGATCATGAGCCGGACATGGTGGCATGGGACTTCACGTTGGTCGAGTCGAAGACATACGCCTAAGCTAGGGTTAGCGCTCCCCGTATGCATGAGCCATCGTGAGACGAACCAAGTCGTGAGCCGGATACGGTAGTATGGTGATGAGACTGTATGCGAGCTGTCGACACCTACGGCGAGAGCCGAGTATGGTGAGACCTGTACTCGTGCTGACGGGCGACGAGTCCTCTGTAGTGTCTTCAAGTATACTCCAAGGTCTGTGATTGTCAACGAGCCCTTCACAACAACTAGAGTATGAGTTGAGCCGAGTACGGTGAGACCTGTATTCGATGCTGACGGCAAGCGATTGAGCCTAGTACGGTGAGATGAGACATGTACTCGAAGCGAGACGATCAGCAATTGAGCCGCATACGGTGAGATCTGTATCCGTGCTGACGGGTGACGTGCCCTTTGCGATGTGCCTTCGCTATGCCTCTCCAAACCATAATATCGTATGAGATAAACTAGGGACTGACGACCCTAGAATGATCATGTTGGGAATGATACAAGGGAGGTACCTTATGTAACATCCCGGATTTTTGCCAACCTGTGGATTAGAAGTCCTTAGGCAATGGGTCGATCCTAAGACCTTATCAACTTGTCAAAACTCAATCCACAGTCTAAAATCGTCTTTAAACCATTTTTTCTTCACAAAATCCCACCCTTCACTACTACTTGTGCTTTCAATTTTTCAAAGCACTTTCGCCCTAGACACTAACTTTAACTAGACTAAGTAGTGTAAACTTGGATCACTTTTATATACAAACTACAAAGGCCTAAGTACCATCTCAGATAGAAATCTTACTGTAATAAATCCTTTAGAAATTAGGCAAGAAATTGCTAGTGCTAAATTAGCTAGGTGCCTGTGAAATTAGCACCAATCACTTAAATACGATCTGCAAGACCCACCAAACTTGTAGAATCATCGATGCATAACTTACAAGCTACCCATAATCTTATGATCAATCTCATTACCCGGTTGCTCTCCGAGAGCATCTCGAAACTCCGTATCGGATCTGGACCGCACGTCGGAAGTACGATTAACACGAAGTTAAGGAACTAGGACCGCCTCACTGGGCTGGACTTTAGAATCATCTCACATCTCAAAATCAGGTCCAGCCGATGTCCCACGGCCATTCGTTTGGATCCAGAGCGCGGGAGGTGTGAAAAACACTGTTCCACTGGGCTTACAATCACAAAATCAAAATATCTGGAATAGTGATCTGGCACCATTCGCTTGCGCATAGTATTAAGCAACCAGACCGTCAGAATCAGACCAAATTACACCCTTAGATTAAGAAAAATTTCAGGAACATTTACATGTACTTGGAATTTCGGATCGTGGCCCACTGACCGTTGAACTGAAAGTGGTCCACCACGTGCGATCTGGGAATCCGATCGAGTCGAAAACGTAATCCCACATAGATCCATGTGTGGTGAGCTTAAGTCTGACGTTTGGCTCAAGGAAGGCCACCAGAACCCCTCTTTTGAGCTGGAAAAGTGACGAAATACCTATATTAGCAGTAACCCTTGAACCTGAGTCTATTTTGGGGAAGTTTTTGGCTATATAAGGGCCTTAGAATAGCCCCTCTCACAGCCATACGAATTTGAGATTGAGGGAGAGAAAAGAGAGAGAAAAGAGAGAGAAAGTGTGGGAGCAGTGGGAGTTTCTCCCTGCCACTCTTCCCTGCCGCTATACGAGCTACACCGCTTCGTTCTAATCGCTTTTCCGGCGATTCCAGCCCCGTTTTTAGGTAAGAAACCCTAACCCTAATCTATTTTAGAGTTGTAAGGGTTGTAGGTTATGAAATAGCTAACCTATTTCGTTCTGTAGGTTATCAAACTGCCGAATACGGAAGCTTAGCAAACCTATCGACTCCGTTACGATTCTACGACAAAAGGTGCGGACTTTAGGTGTATAGGTTATGGTTTTCAACGCTTTCAATGTCAGATAATGATAGATTCATGATCTGCATGCAATTGCACATGTACAAAGTGCTGTCTGTTTTCCGTTTCGATTAAAGATGAAAAATATGGAATTCTACATATTCTAGGTATTTGTAGAAAATACCGTATACGTATAAATTTGGAAATGTGTTTGACATGATTAATTGTTGTATGAATATATGATATATGGATAAAATACTAATTTGGCGAAAGGATTCGTCCAAATACATGTTCTACTAATATACACTATGTATGTAGAAATACTGTATTGTAGAAAGTACCGTATACATATGTATTTGGAGATGTGTTTGCCATGATTATTTGTTGTATATAAATATTATACATGCGTAAATTACTAGTTTGGCGAAAGAGTTCGCCCTAATACATGTTTGCTAACATACACTATGTATGTTGGAATAGTGTATTCTAAGTGTTTGTTGAAATGACTAAGTAAATATGGATTTATGATTTATGTTGTCATATGTATTGAATGTAAGAACATGATTGAAATGTACTAGTCAACCCCTTGACGAAAGGATTTGCCCTAAATCACGCCACGGTCAATACACTACATATGTTAAAGTGTGTAGTCCAAGTGTTTGTGGAAATGACTGAATGAATATAGAACTTGGACCCCTTGCCATGACTATCCGTCGTGGGTGCACGCGTGTTATAATTGGGGTAGCTCCCTAGTAGAAGGATTTGGCCTAATACCTATGTGATCAACATATGTCATGTATGTGATGTATGTAGTTCAAGTGTTTCTTGAAATGTCTGAGTGAGTAGTAGTTAGCAAATTGTAATGTATAAGGGTGTTGAGATATGATTCTCAACTCTTTTAACTATGTGTATGATCTCCTTTGATAGTTGTGTGATTAGGAATTGAACATGTACAAACTCATGCTTGTGTTGTGATTCATAACATGCTCAACTGCTTCATGATTTTAACTATGTAATGCATATGTTTAAATTTATATTTACGTTGTATGATCCGTCATGGGTGATGGGGGAGCGGAGCAACGAGTGCGTGCAACAGCCCTGGCAGCCCTAAACGGATAATATCAGACTTGATTGTATGAGTTGAATCTTGATCCATTACTGCTTTATCTATCTGCAATTGATTGTGTTTGGGGCTATGATTATGGCCCATGCAATCGGTAACGAGATTGAATTCGTGGCTGAGATTCATTTGCCACGGGATGTGTTCGACGAACTCGAGTCGTGCGTTGCCTGTCGGCAGTGGCTAGGCCACACGAAGTTGTTTATGCACTTCATGTCGTGCAGCTCAACGGGCGATCGTGCTAGTCGAGCTCGTCAAGGAACCCGATCTGCCTTATGCATGTTCACCCTGTTTGGACACTACTGCTTGAACCTAGGGTACCAAACTTACCAGTGAAACCCCTTTTAACCATGGTACCTCGATCCGCTAAGACGCATGAGCCGGGCATGGTGGTATGGGACACCGTGGTCGAGCTGTCGGCCTACGCTGGGGCCATGTGCCTCCCCATAGTGACCATTGCGCAACCAGACTCGTGAGCCGAATATGGTGGTATGGGACACTGTATTCGAGCTGTCGATACTTACGGCGAGAGCCGAGTACGGTGAGACCTGTGCTCATGCTGACGGGCGACGAGTCCTCCGTAATATCTTCGAGTATACTCAAGGGTCTGTGATTGGTGACGAGTCTTTCACAGCAACTAGAGTGTGAGTTGAGCCGAGTATGGTGAGACCTATACTCGAGCTGACGGCTAGTGATTGAGCCGAGTACGGTGAGACCTGTACTCAAGCTGACGGTCAGCAATTGAGCCGCATACGGTGAGACCTGTATCCGTGCTGACGGGTGACGAGCCCTTTGTGATGCCTTCACTATGCCTCTCAAACCATAATATCGTATGAGATTAACTAGGATTGACGACCCTAGAATGGATCATGTTTGGGAATGATACAAGGGAGGTACCTTAGTTTCCCAATACTGCTGTTTGAAACAGACTAATAATAACTCGGTAAACATGATCATCATCGCATCGCATGTGCTTAATAGATGTGGCGCACTGAGGGAGTGAAGCATTCGCGAACGTAAGATGATATCGCATGAGGGTGGTTTGGCAAGGGCATACAGCATCATGTCATTTCATTCTCGCACTTAATAAGAGTAGTTAGAATTGTTTGATTTGTACTGCTTTATCATTACTGCTTGATTGAATTGATAACATGTTAACCTATGCCTTATTGTTCCACTGAGTTAGCTACTCACTCCCACGTTACGGGACGGTGTTGTACACACCAACCAGATTTGTTGAGTTTCAGGTGATGGCGATGCTTGTGAAGCAGAGCCGGACTACTTCTATGATGATAGGAGGAGTTCTCCTATCTGTATCTCTCTAGCAGGTCAATGAAGACCTGATATTGTATTGACGGAGCTATGGTACTTGGGACAGGAGACATCACACTTTCTCACATTTGGTATATTTTAGAATTGTACTTGTAATTATTTAATCTGGTAATGTTATCACACTCTGGAGACTCATCATGGTTTATATATTTTATCTATCTATCACAGTCTTCCGCTTGCAAATTTAACTGTCTCTAGAGTATGATATGCTGTTTTGGCTTAATCTCACTCATGTTCAATGCACGAATACAGTTAACATTCAATCATAATTTATTTTGTTGCATAAGTGATATTCTGGAACTCGGGAGTTGAGTTTATGCTCGACCCCCGATTTTCAGGGCGTTACACCTTAGTTTCCCAATACTACTGTTTGAAATGGACTAATAATAACTTGGTAATCATGCTCATCATCGCACCGCATGTGCCTAGTAGATGTGGAGCACTGAGGGAGGTATGCATTCGCGAACGTAAGATGATGTCGCATGAGGGTGGTTTGGCAACGGCATACATCATCATGTCATTTCATACTTGCATTTAATAAGAGTAGTTAAACTTGTTTGATTGTACTGCTTTATCATTACTGCTTGATTGAATTGATAACATGTTAACCTATGCTTTATTGTTCCACTGAGTTGATCACTCACTCCCACGTTACGGGACGGTGTTTGCAACACCAACCAGATTTGTTGAGTTTCAGGTGTTGGCGATGCTTATGAAGCAGAGCCGAACTACTACTATGATGTTGAGGAGTTCTTCTACATGTAATCTTGACAGGTCTATGAAGACCTGGTATTGTATTGACGGGGCTACGGTACTTGGGATAGGAGACATTACACTTCCTCACATTTGGTATATTTTAGAACTGTACTTGTAATTATTTAACCTGGTAATGTTATCACACTCTGGAGACTCATCATAGTTTATATATTTTATCTATCTATCACAGTCTTCCACTTGCAAAGTTAACTGTCTCTGGAGTATGATATGCTGTTTTGGCTTAATCTCACTCATGTTCAATGCACGAATACAGTCAACATTCAATCATCATTCATTTTGTTGCATAAGTGATGTTCTGGAACTCGGGAGTTGAGTTTATGCTCGACCCCCGATTTTCAGGGCGTTACACAAGCTGTTTGAGTCCTCATAGTTTATGCTCGCAAGTTGTTGGTTTCTTCACAGTTTATGTGCACAAATTGTTGGAGTCTTCACAGTTTGTGTTGGCAAGCTTTGGAGTCTTCACAGTTTGTGCTCATAAATTGTTAGATTCTTCACATTTTGTGCTTAAAAGCTGTCGAAGTCTTCATAGTTTGAGCTGGTTGTTGTTGGATCTAGTTTTCGTCAGTAAGAGCTTCTTTTATGTTAGTCGGTTCTATCTGGGATGTAAAGCACACGTAATTACATATATTTTCTAATTGTCTATGAGTGCGCACACCAGTGAGAGGGTTTCCAAGAATTTGAGTGGTTGGATGATCTTTAACAGTCCTCAGTTCAGAGTTAGTTTGAATGAAGTATCTGGTTTGTCAATTAAAAGAACATCATCATTATCTGAACTTGAGGTAGATGTAATTAAGTGATCATCAATGACTACATTAATGGACTCTTAAATAACACTAGTCCTCTTATTCAGTACTTGATATGCTTGACTGTTCAAAGAATACCCTAAAAAGATCCCTTCATCACTTTTAGTGTCAAACTTGCCCAAATTTTCATAGTCACATAAAATATAGCACTTGCTACCAAAAACTCGAAAGTATTTGACAGTAGGCTTCTTATCGAACCACATTTCATAAGCGTTTTATTATTTGACTTACTAGTGTAAATGCGGTTTATTACATAGCTAGCAGTATTTACTGCTTCAGCCCAAAGATTTTTAAAGAGCTTCATACTATTCAACATTACATTTGCCATTTCTTAAAGCACTCTATTTTTTCTTTCAATAATTCCATTTTGTTGTGGTGTTTTTGAGGTGCAAAGAATTCATGTGATATTCCCTGATCGCAACAGAATTTCTCAAAACTGTTGTTCTCAAATTCTGATCCATGATCACTACGGATCTTACAGACTTGAGAACCTTTTTCCGTTTGGATCCGTTTGAGAACTTTTTTTACTTCATCAAGGGTTTCTGATATATCTTTTAAGAAAGCTACCCAAGTGAATCTGGTAAAGTCATCCACGATTACCAGTATGTATTTTTGTCACATCGACTCTTCGTCCTGGTTGGTCCTATAAGATCCATGTTGAGAAGTTCGAGAGGTTTGTATGTGATATTAGAGTCCACCTTTTTGTGAGCACTCGTAGTTTGTTTTCCAATCTGGCATTCATCACATATTTTGTCTACTTTCTATAATTTGGTAGACCTCTTATCAGTTCTCTTTTGCTCAATCTATACAAATTGCGATAGTGTACATGTCCAAGGCGTTTATGCCATAACTCAGTCTCATCGGATGGACCATGTTACACAATTGACTAGATGAGCTAGAATCACTAACAATATAGCAGTTTTCAGAAGTTCTACGACCAGTTAATATAACAGAACCCTTTTTGTTTAGAATTTCACAACCTTGGTTAGTAAATTTTACGCTATGAATGTTATCGCATATTTGAGATATGCTTAACAGATTGTGTTTTAATCCTTCAACGTATAAAACATTCTTAAATAAAGGGAGGTTAAAGAGTTGAACCGTACCTTGGCCAATAATCTTGTAGTTGCTACCATCACCAAATGTGACTGAACCATCAGCCATGTCTTTAAGATCGGTGAATAGACCTTTATCACTAGTAATATGCCTTGAGCATCCACTGTCTAGGTACCACTTCAAATAGCTCGAGGCTTTGAAAGAGTGTGGGCAACCAAGCAAGTAACCTTAGGAACCCATCTCAAAACTTTTTTGGGTTTAGGAGTATAGTTAGTCTTCTTGTATTTGTAGTTGTTGTAAACATGACCTACTGAGTTAGATTTTAAGAGCTCCTTAAGTAAATCAACTATCTTCTTAGCTAAAGGGTTTCGGTTCTGATTTTTATAGATGATATGATTACTTTTAGATTTGAAATATTGAAAAGTTTTAGCATTTTTAGAAACATTTTGATTTGAACTACTCCCTTTTGAGTTTGAAGACTCTCCTTTCATAAAATTAGGAGTATTCTTCTATTTAGGAGGAATATTTCTATCGTAGTGCAAACTGGATCGATCACCACATTTTCTTGATCCAGACAAGAGTTTTTCTAACTTTAGATCACCCTAGGCATACCTCCATGTATCCTTTAAACTCAAAAGTGAAGAGACTTCAAGTTTAAGTTTTTCATTTTCATATTTAAGATTTCAATAAGGGAGGTTTTCAAATCTAAATCACATTTCAATTTTTTAAAACAATCTGAAATGTGGGATTTTTCTAAAACAAGAGCTTCAAAATTTTCTTTAATTTTCAAAAACTTTTCTTTCTGAAGTTTAAGTTTAACAGCAATTTTACAACTCTCCTTGTAAAGGGCATTATAAGCATCTTGAAGATCATCTTCATTTTCATGATCACTATTCAGATTTTCTTCACTAGTTGAATCATCATTATCTGAAAAAGTGAACTTAGCTAGAGTCATAAGGGCTTTAACTTCATTGCCCGACTCAGTTTCAAAATCTTCTGATTCAGAAGAGGCTTCAAAGTCAGAGGATTCATCCCAAGTAGCCAACATGCCTTTCTTTTTAGGTTTGTCCTTTCTAGGACACTTGTTTGCTAAATGCCCATATTCATGACAGTTGTAACATTTACTATCTTTCAATGATTTTCGAGTTTTAGATTTAGATATATTTTTATCATTAGATTTTTGAAAATCAACCCTCTTTTTACTTTTGAAAATTTTGTAAAACTTTTTAGCTAAAAGAGCCATATCATCTTCAAAATTTTCTTGAGAAATACATTTAGAAGATTTAAGAGCTATAGATTTACCTTTAGAAGCTTTAAAATTTAACTCATAGGTTTGTAAAGAACCAACTAATTCTTCTATCCTCATATTATCCGTATCACGAAGTTCCTGGATCGTAGTTACCTTAGAATTAGAATTGAACCGTTCAGGAAGAAAGCGTAGTAACTTTGTACATACCTTGCTTTCTGGGATTTTATCACCGAAACCTCACATAGAGTTCACGATGTCATTTAATCTAGTATAGAAGTGCATGAATGTTTTATTTTCTTCCATATGTATTTCCTCAAATTTGGTTGTGACGATTTGGACTTTAGATTTCTTGACAATTGATGTTCCCTCATGTGTCATTTCTAAGATATCCCAGGCTTGCTTTGCAGAATCAGAGGATATAATTCTTTTGAATTCATCCGGTGATAGTGCGCAAGTAATAGCATTTAGTGCTTTTGCATTTGCACTACTCTCACTTTTCTGAAGTGTGGTCCAAGAGAAGTAAGGTGTAATTCTCATATATTTGGATCCATCGATTCTAGTTACTTCAGTGGTAGGAGTGGTCCATTCAGTCATTGTGGCTTGCCACACGCTCTCATCCATGGATTTTAAGAAAATTCTCATTTTGGCTTTCCAATAAGCATAATTGGCGCCATCAAATGGCGGAGGCCTAGTGACTGAAAGGCTATCAACAATTGACATCTTATAAATAGCTTAGATTGATTAGCTTAGGAAATAAATCCAAAAATATAACAATTAAAATGAGCTATTAGGCTTTGTTACCACTTGAAAAGGCCAAGTTATATGTCCTAGAGGGGGGAGGGAGTGAATAGGACTATGCCAAATTAAAAAGATAACAGCAAAATTTAATCAAATAAAGGAAAGATAACACTATAATCAATTCATAATACTGAAATGTAAAGCAACCTCAAATGTATAAGTATTGAGAGATTGATACAAATGTTATTCTAAGGACAACCTTACACCAAAAACCAGGGTTTATGGTAGGACAACTTGATTCCTAGAAAGATCTTTGTATCAAAAATTCAAACTTGATATACAGGAATAAATAAATAAATAGCAAGGAAATGAAATCTAATCTATTACAACATTCCCCACAACACTTGAAATGTAAAAGATTACAACATTCACATCTACAAATACATTCCACAAACTTGAATGATAAAAGATATAGAAAATAAATCATACATCCACAAAACACAAAGAATTATAGTGGTTCGCCTATGTGTACACCAACTGTTAAACAACAGCCACACAACTTGCTACTCCACTCTTAATATCCTCACATAGTGGATATTAACATTCACTATGAAATAGGTTTTTATCAGGTTCACCTAAAACCTTCACAATTCTGTCTTTCTAATACGCTTACACAATTCAAAAAACCCCACTCTTAAGTTTTCAGGATCACCTCAGATAAACCAAAATAATGAGATTTTTCTGTCTCAATCTCAAAAGAAACCAAAAACAGAAGATTTACATAAATGTAAAATACCTTGATTTCTCCTTTTGTTGCAGCTTGGAAGAACCAAGACAGAGTAGAAGTTATAATATAGAAGTTCAATGTCCAATACTCACTTTGAAATGGTTCTAGGTTCTAATTGATTTTAACTTAAATCAAGTTGGGCTAGCTCTATTTGATTTTGATTCAAAGAAGTAGAATATCACAATTCCTCTTTCAAATCAGATTGGAATCTCTCAGAGTGATGCCTTGATCTTACTTAAATTGGATATCAAACTCTAAAAATCGTGCTCTATTTATAGCTATAGAAAACACGTCTACGACTGGTCCTGTGGACACTACGACTGGTCGTAGGACCAACAACTTTTTGAAATTTTGAGCGTGATCAAATAAAAACGTTCCACGACTGGTCGTAGGCACTTCACGACCCGTCGTGAGGCCTCCACGACTGGTCATGTGGAACCTGAAATGGTTGCTGGAGTTTGAGTCGTAGCTGCAGGACTGGTAGTGAACGAGTCGAGCACTGTTCACACGACCGGTTGAGCAGTCTCCAGAACTGGTCGTATCTCAACGAAAAAATTCTAAAAATTTGCAACAACTTAGGACTGGTCATGGAATTTCTTGGACTGGTCAAGCCAGTGCTAAGACTAGTCGAACAGAGTCCAAGACTAGTCGAAGAACAAACCAAACACCTATAAAGTAATTCAATTTGAATTATGTATTCAAAATGACCTACCCTAAGGTCAGTCTAAGGTACCTTGGTCATGATGTGTGAACATTGAACCTTCTTTTCTTCAGATGATTAATGATCTTTAAAGTTCATGAAGCTTGAAATCTCGACACACGATGAAGCTTGAACTTGAGATCGTTGGAAACTTGAATTCGTAGTTCTTGAGTTGTACTTCACCTTGAGTCTTGATCAAGATCACGTCTTTCGATGTAGCTTTAAAACTCTGAAGCTTATAGAAGAAAACATGTACTTGATTTTGCAATTCTTGAAGTAGATCTTTGTTCTTGACTTGAAGCATTGTTCTTGTACATGTGATGCATTGTCTTGAACATATATATCAATGTACTACACAAGACACAGATTGAGGTTTTGGCACTACAAAATTTGACAATCAAAGGAGCAAATAACTATTGCACTTACAACTAGACCTCCAGTATTTGATGGATCAAATTATGCATACTGGAAGGCTAGAATGCATTACTTTCTGAGATCTTTGGATCATGATGTTTGGGACATTGTTGAAAGAGGATACGTGCCACCAACTGAACAAATAGTACTTGAAAATGGCACAACTATCACCAAACCAAAATCCAAAGAAAAATGGACAGCATTCGATAAAGAAAATCAAACTGCTGAGGCTAAAGCTATGAATGTTATCTACTGTGCTGTGTCCCAAGATATTTTCATTCAAATCAATATGTGTGGAACAACCAAGAAGCATGAGATTTGCTGGAAACAACCCATGAAGGAACAA
Organism: Magnolia officinalis; assembly: GCA_021015155.1. Lineage (NCBI taxonomy): Eukaryota > Viridiplantae > Streptophyta > Magnoliopsida > Magnoliales > Magnoliaceae > Magnolia > Magnolia officinalis. The sequence continues at coordinate 14,940 of JAJHSJ010000559.1, forward strand.
GCACTGTGAAGAGATCTAAACTACAACTCCTAACATCACAATTTGAAAGTCTTAGAATGGAAGAGCATGAGACATTCATGGAGTTTTTCACAAAACTAAATATCATTTGTAACTCCATGGGTGGATTAGGTGAGAAAGTTTTGGTTTCAAAAATCTGCAGGAAAATACTGAGATCATTATCGGAACGATTCAACCCTAAAGTAACAACCATTGAAGAATGTAGAAACATAGATGAAATGAAAGTAGAAGAACTAGTAGGTTCCCTACAAACATTTGAACTACACTTCAAACAAATCCCTAAATCCAAAACTACTGTCCTCAAAACTTTAAAGAATACGACAAATGAGAACATTGAAAGTGAAAGAGAAAATGAAGATGAAGAAGTGGATCTATTGACACAACGATTCAGAAAATTCTTTCAGAAAAATCGTGGTCGTCCATTCAAAGGAAGAAAGTTGGACAACAGACATTCTACAGGTAAATTTGGTAAAAAGACCAAAGAACCATAATGTTATGCCTGTCAAAAGTTTGGACACTTGTCTACTGAATCCCCAAATAGAAAAACTAAGGGTAAGGCAATGGCTACCACATGGGATGATAAGGAAGAGTCAAACTCATAATCTAGCGACTTAGAGAGCGATGGAGACCAGAAATCCTTGAAAATTCTTATGGTCTCCACTGCTCCAATCATTCCCAGTGAAACTGAGAACAAGGAAGAACCGCAAGCCACTGAATCATTTCCATCAGATAATGAGGAAACTGAAAAGGAAGAAGAAGAAGAAGAACAGAATAAACTAAAAGACGCTAACAATCAACTTTACATCCATAGCATCGACATTGTTAGAAGACTTGGAATATCTGAAAACAAAAAGGAATTGCTGCAAAAAGATCTTGATAAAACTTTAGAAATTAATACACATCTAATCAATGATTTATAGCAATATCATTCAGATAATGATAAACTTGAAAGAATCAACACCTTCCTTAAAACCGAGTTTGAAAAACTAAACAAATAGGTTGAGCTATTAAAAGACAAAAACATGCTCCTTCAAAATAAAAATCACAAACTCCTGTTTGATTTAGAAGAATCCAGAAAAATTATTAAGCTAAACTATAAGTTTTCCCAAAGTGGTGAGAAATTAGAGAAACTCTTAGGTATGGTAAGACCTTGCAAGGACAAGAGTGGCTTAGGATATGAAAAATCTATAACAAAAACTGGAAAGGCAGCACAAATGACTGAAAATCTGTAGCTTCGAGAAGTAACCAGTTTGTCATTTATGTGGTGATTCGGGTCTGTAACGCTCTGAAATTCGAGGGTCGAGTAGCAACTCAACTCTCGAGTTCCAAAACATCATTTATGCAATATAGATAATGATGATTACATGTTGTCTATGTTACTGCAATAAACATGAGTGAGATTATACCAAGACAGTAATCCATACTCCAGATCAATGTATAAAACGCAAGCGAAAGACTGAAAGATGTATATAGATGTGTATAAAAACAAACGATTTCGATCTGTCACCAAAGTATGATTACTTCGCTGAGTCATCAAATACATGTACTGAATCAAAAACAAAATGTTAAAAGAATAGTCCAACTGTCGTGATAGCCCAATAGCCCCATCAATCCGATAGCATAAGCAAAGCCGCCGGAGAACTGCATGTAGGAGAACTCATCCTGATCATCATAGTAATCAGGGTCAGCCTCCTGTGAATCGTCAGTACCGGCATCTAAGACAGAGTCTGGTGGGTGTCCAAAACACCGTCCCATAACGTGGGAGTGAGTAGCTAACTCAGTGGAACAATAAAGCATAGGTTAACATGTTATCAAATCAGTCAACCAGTAATGATAAAGCAGTACAATCAACAATCTTAAGTACTCTTGTTAATGCAAGTATGAAATGCAGTCGTGATGCATGCCCCTCGCCTAACCACCCTCATACGGCACCATCTTACGTCCGCGGCATGCGTTCATCCCTCAGTGCTCCACAGCTTCCAGGTACATGCAATGCGATGATGAGCATGATTACCAAGTTGTTATTAGTCCATTTCAAACAGCAGTATTGGGAAACTAGGGTACCTCCCTTATATCATTCCCAAACAATGATCCATTCTAGGGTCATCAATCCTAAATAATCTCATACGATAGTGTGCTTCTACGTCGCTGCAAGGGCTGTTACACGGAATCATTGCACCACTCCCCCATCACCTTATCAATACAGGCCTAGTTTGTACTCTTGTTGCTATGGAAGGGTCGTCGCCTCCACGTAGACTCAGAGTACTCTCGAGGTCACTACAAAGGGCTGTCAGGGCTGTTACATGGAATCATTACACCACTCCCCCATCACCTTATCAGTGTAAGACGACAGCTCGAATACAGTGTCCCATACCACCGTATTCGGCTCACGAGTCTGGTTGCTCAATGGTCACTACGGGGAGCTCGTGACCCCAGCGTAGGCCGACATCTCGACCACGGTGTCCCATACCACCATGCTCGGCTCATGAGTCTTAGCGGATCGAGGTACCACGGTTAATGGGATTCTACTGGTAAGCTTGGTACCTTAGGTTCAAACAGAGGCGTCCAAACATGGTGAACATACATAGGATAGATCGGGTTACTTGACGAGCTCGGCTAGCTCGAGCGTACGACCAATTGAATGACATGAAGCGCAAGCACTTCGTGTGGCCTAACCACTGCCACCAACCGAAGAACGACTCGGGTTTGTCGAACAGATCTCGCATGGCAAATGAATATCAGCCACGCATTCATCTTTATTTCTGATTGCCTGGACTACTTCATAGTCCCAAACTCAATCCATTTCATCATGTAATCATAGGAGGCAATCCACCGTAATGGATTCCATAGGTTCAAGAATTTCAATCACATAAGCATATTATGAAACAAAATTTACATTCAAAGCATATTACAATACAAACACGATTTCACACACAATCATTGCATAAGTAAAACAGAATTTACAATAAAGCATTCATGTAGAAAATCATTCACACAATTAAAGTAACTGAGATTTGTATCTTGATCCACCTACAAGGTGTACTAAACGAACGCTAGCACATTCAGGCATTTTCACAAACACATTGACTACAAACATCATCATACAAAACGTATGATGATTGCACATGTGCTAGACCAAATCCTTTCACTAGGGAGTTGCCCCATATATCACACATGTATACCCATGACAGAAATCATGGCATACATGACTTCGGGATCCGTGTTTACTTAAATATTTCCACAAACACTTGGGCTACACATTTATCACATATAACGTATTTTTGCCGTGACATGATTTAGGGCAAGTCCTTTCGCTAAGGAGTTGTCACACATGTGTTAAACCTATATTCACGACAAATAAACATGTTAAGCACAAATCCAAAATCCAAACAAAATCAAACATTTCAACATATGCATAGAATAGCCTAAATCCTACATATCTCATATAAACTCGTATAACGAAACAAACGTCGCATTTTGCATGTGTAATAGCACCCTTGTCAGTTATAAATCATTAACCGACATTGAAAGCCTTGAAAACCATAACCTATACACCTAAAGTCCGCACCTTACGCCGTAGAAGCATAATGAACTGGATATATTTGCTAAGTCTTCGTGTACGACAATTTGGCAACCTATAGAATGAAATAGATTAGCTATTTTATCATTTGCAATGATCATAATCCTAGATCAGAGTAGGGTTAGGGTTTCTTACCTAGAAACGAAGCTGAAATCGCCGGAAAAGTGATTAGAAAGAGGTGGTTAAGCTTGTATAGTGGCAGGGTAGAGTATCAGGAGACCCTCCCACATCTCTCACACTTTCTCTCTCTTTTCCCTCTTCTCTCTCCTAGGGTTTCTTCAAATTCGTATGGGCTGAATGAGAGAGGGTTTAAGGTCCTTATATAGGCTAAAACATAACCAAAATAGACCCAGGGTCAAGGTATACTTAGGTTATATCCAAAGTGGGTCCATTTCGATCCAACGGAGCACTTCTGGAGGCCCCTTTTTTGTGTACGGTCGGACTTATGCTCATTAACATTGGATCTAGGTACAGTTAAGGTTTCGTTCCAGTCGGATTCTCAGATCGCACATGGCGGACCAGTTTCAGTTCAACGGTCACTGAAACTCGATCGGGGATTTCAAGTACACTGCCATGTATACGAAATTTCTCCTGATCCGAGGGTGTATTTGGGTCAGATTATGACGGTCTGATTGCTTATATCAGGCCTGCAAGTAACAAGTCTCAGATTACTTAAATGAGATTTAATTTCTAAAGAAGACCAAGTGTTCTCACACTCCTCGCTACGGGCTCAAGCGAATAGCTATGGAACACTATCTGGTTTTGACTTCCGAGACGGTTGGCAAGCCCAGCAAGGCGGTCATAATTCTATAACTTCGTATTATTCGGATTTCCGATGTGCGGACTAGATTTTAATATGGAGTTTCGTGATGCTCCCGAGAACAGACGGGTAATGAGATTGATCCTAGATTTTAGGGTAATGTAGCGTCAACGATTTCACAAGTTTTGGATCTTGCAGATCGTATTTAAAGTGATTCGTGCGGATTTCGTATGCAATCTAGTTTAACACTAGTTAATCCTCGTCTAATTTCTAAAGGATTTGGTCCTGAGGGTACTCGGGCCTTTGTACGGGATTTTCCGAGTCGTTACAGGGCCATTATAAGTTTAAGTGCCCATCACGTAGGAGGACATAACATTGTTGAGGCACAAAAAATATCTCATTGCAGTGGTCAGAGAATTCCATATCTGGGGTATTTTGGTAATTTTCATGTCCCGGGGTATTTTGGTAATTTCCATGTCCGGGGGTATTTTGGTAATTTCCATGTCGGGGGTATTTTGGTAATTTTCATGTCTGGGGACATTTTGGTAATTTTCATGTTCGAGGGTATTTTGGTAATTTCCATGTCCGGGGTATTTTGGTAATTTCCATGTTCGGGGTATTTTGGTAATTTTCATGTCTGGGGGCATTTTGGTAATTTTCATGTCTGGGGGTATTTCGGTAATTTCCATGTCTGGGGATATTTTGGTAATTTCCATGTTCTGGGGTATTTCGGTAAAAATCCACTCTGGGGTACTTTGGTAAAAATCCATGTCCAGGGTTAGTTTAGGTATTTTGGTAAAAATCCATCTCTAGGGGTAGTTTAGGTATTTCAGTAAAAAGGATTAAAAAGGGTATTTTGATAATAAAGCGGCTATAAGTGTCATTTTAGTGAAAAGAGGCTGTACACCACCATCTAAGAAGAGTTTGGTGGACACCATGATTTAAGAAAGGAAGAAGTTCATTTGTGAAGAGATAAGTGGTGGTGATCACCACTTTATAAGAAGGTGGGGCCTATAAATACCCCCTCCCTGATTCATTTGAGGGGTTGGATCGGATTATATCAGTTGGTGAACAAAGAAAAGAGAGAGAAGCAAGATAGGAGAACCAGAGCAGAAGGACTTTGCGCGGTTCCGCGCAAAGGAAGTTGATTGCGCGGACCCACGCAAAGCAAGTTGCTGACATGTAACCGCCCAAAGTTAAAAGAGATGGCTTTCACGCCATTTTCCAAGGGAGGTTGGAAAACTGGAAGTGGGAAAATTCCCGTGAGGCCATATGCCCGGAAGTGCTATCCGAAGGGAGATATCCCTTGCGCGGACCAAGCCGCTTGCGCGGTTCCGCGCAAACGGGGGAATGTGTTGTTTTGCATGACGAAGAAAGAAAGCCATTGTTCTTCTGTTGTGCTGCTGACAGAGTCCATTGTAACTGTCTTTTGGAAAATCCACACCGTCCACCATCTTCCTCTTGGGATTTTGACTGTGAAAGGCCGGTTTCTGTCATCTGATGATGTGACCCACCAAGATAATTAAGCTACAACGGTAGCTCAATGGTCCACTTGCGATGGCCATAACGATCATTTGAACGGACGTGGATGCCAAAGATAAACATGACTACGATGGGTTTTTCTCCCTCTACCTAACAGACGGTTCAGATTTAACTTTCCTTGCATGAGGGTGGCCCGCAACAAAAGGACGGAAGCTCTGTTTTCAACGGAGTGGACGTATGTGGACTCTGTGAATTTCGGTGGGCCCTAGATCGACGATGATGAAGAAATCTACTCCGTTCATTAAATTCATGATGGAAAACCATCAGGAAAGGACTGTTTTTGAAATGGAATCGGTGCAGCACACAAGCCTGTCTACTTCACCATTCATTTCATGTTCAATGGTTATAATGCTACAACGGTCTGCATGGCTTCAAATTGCCACTTTGGTAACTGTTAAATCTCCCTTCTGAACATGATGGACGGTCCAGATTAATGATTTGAGTGATGATCAAGCCACACTGAGAAAATTGTTGATGGTCAATGAAGACGCTGTGCATTCTTTTGAGCTTGGGAAGAAGATGACTTTGGGAAATCACGTGCATGGCTCATGCACTTGTACTCCATGTACATGCCATGTACATGTAGGCTCTAACATGATGCTTGTGAGAATCTACTCCGTTCATCCACATTGTCAGCCCGTTTAACACGTTGAGACCCAATCTGAAGCGTATCCAGATGATAGGCGGGCCGCAAATCACTATCTCAGGGGTTGATTTATCAGTTTGACCATTTCTACAAGGATTTCAGAGCTGAAACTTGACGTATACGGGTAATTTGTGATTCTAAGGCTACATGTAAAGTTTCAAGCCAAACGGACAGTGGCAACCCCATGATCTTACATTTTGGGAGACTTTTTAGGCCCGTTTAACATGATTGGCTTGATGTCTGCGAGTTCTAGCTACATTTCAACGGGCTTCTTCATATTTCAAAGAAGAATGACCAGAAGGATGCTTTATATTCAAGGAAAGATGACTGGAATGATGTTCAGAACTGATCTCAGTGGTCAAATCAGAGAATTTAAGCTTGCACAAATCTCCGTTTCATTGAAGACTGGTTGATCAGATTGACATTCCTCCTAAGTACCAGGAGATGACCAAAGCAGGCGTCGGAATGCTGCGGAAATCTCTATCTGATTATCTTCTCTTTCATTCTGTACATTACATTAATTGTACTTTGTTTTCAGAATCAAGGGAATCAGAGGATGTAAATGAACTCAGAATAAATGTGATCAATGTTCTCTAATTCATTCTTTGTTATTATTGAATAAATCCCCCAAATCAAACACATTTGTTTTTTTGTCAAAACAAAATGGCGACTCCACTGGGGACTTATTATTCGATGGTAACTTAGAAAATATTCAGAGAACATTTTTTACTTTTTTGGCGTCTATATAGACGCCAAAATGGCGACTCTCAGTGGGAACATCCTCCTCTTCATCTCTAAAAATAAAGTACAGTTTTATTTAATCAAAATAACTAACATTCTGTTCTTAATGACAGATATACCGTAGCGATCTTTCTCCTGACTAACGTGGTTGTTTACTTCACATAGCTAGCTTCTTGTATGGAAGCAATCCAAACATCAATTAGTCAGCACATGTCTAAGGAAGAGGAACAAATATGCTGAAATGCTTGTGCAAAATAGTCCCAAATGAAAAAAAAAAAAAAAAAGCTTTTTCAAAGGATCATATTCACCTGGATGGAAGGGAAAAATACTGCCAAGGTCCTTAAAAGTTCTGAAGATAATCCTCAACTACAGTGCTGTGTGGATCCCACACATGGCCAATTAATAGATCGAACAGAAAAAAAGGGTGGTGCGCTTGTGAATCTTCTAAGACTGGAAAAAGGAAACATTTGGAGTCAGCTGTTGATCTAATTGTAGCTGAAGAGGCTGAAGAATGATCCAATTATGGCACAATGCTATCAAAAGAGAGTTGAATGATATAGCCGAAGAGGAGCATGCTGAAGAAGATAGCTAATTCGACAATTTTAGATGCTTTATAAAAAGCATTCAGAGTGCTGAAGCCAATTCAAATTCAACGGGTTTTTATACATAGCTATGTTCACATGCTGACCAAATAATGGGCATCATACGGAAGCACTTTCATGGCAAGGAAGTTGAGGTTCTTCCTCTTGCTCGATCACTTAGTGAAGAAGAAGCGAGGTAATGTCGAAAGTATCAAACAACAATGCCAGAGAGTATCAAGGAAGATCAAATCAGTTGCGATCGGAAAAAAAAAAACAGACAATGCCAGGTAAAGTCGATAGCAGTTTCTGCTTCATCAGTAGCTCGGCAAGACAATGAAGAACGGATGATAGCGTGTTGGTGTACAAAAATTTACGAAGCTGTCAGAATGAGAAGTTAGTCCAACTGAATCAATTAATGAATTAATAAATTCATCGGTTAATAGAGAACCCAGGGGACATTGTCACAACTTCCCAGAGTAGAAGAACAAGAGTCAAAGTGAAGCTCTCCACTCTCATATGAATCGGCTATTTCAAGAAAACAAATCAGCTTGGATGAGAAGGGGTTTGGACAATTTGAGGAATAAGAGAAACATACAGTCGAAGAAGAACGATATACTGCTTATGAGGAATCAATCGCTAGCTGCAGGGGCAATCAAATTGCCACAGTTATAGTATTCAAAGGAAATGAAGCAAAGAAGAAAAGAATATTCTACAAGAGATGATTGACAATAGTAAAATTGTTATAAAAGAAGACATGAGAAATAAAAGATAAAGTAATGACATATGATCCCGAAGGAAAATGATCACTTGATAGAAGAATTACAGCGTTTTGATTCAGAAGATTCATGGCACAATTATTCAGGGGGCAAGATAAGCAGTCTCAGAATGTCAGCAAAGTTTCAGAATGCCAAAATCCCAGAATCCTAAATGAAGTAATTGTTGATTCCCCGCGATGATAATTGTTTATAATAATTGTCTATATCAATTTTTGCAGGTCAAAGTTGGAGGCAAAAGCAAGCACTAATGCCAACAAGCATTGACGATTGCTATCAAGCATTAACGATTATCGCCGATAAGTAGAAGAGCAAAAGAATTGCAGAAAAAAAAAACAAGGAGAAAGGAAAGGAGATAGAATTGAAGAAGAAAAGAAAAGTAAATGGCCTGAAGAATAAGTTATAAAAGATGGTTGATAAAAGTAAAATTGTGGAGGAGGTATACGACATAAAAGACGAAATAAAAGTATACAGGCCTGATCAGTTCGAGACAGGGGCAAAGTTAATCTTGAGCAAAAGCTTTCAAGCATATCAAGTCATTGCCAAAGCAAAACAGGCTTTCAAGCATATCAAGTCATTGACGTCGATGATTATCGCCAAGATTAGCACTTTCAGGCATAACAAATCATTGCTAAAGCAAAACAGGCTTTTAAGCATATCAAGTCATCGCCAAATACCAAGCGTTAATGATCGCTATCAAGCGTTGATGATCGTTACCAAGCATTGATGACTGCTGTTAAGCATTGACAATTATCGCTAACGCCGAAGAAAATTTTCGCCAAGGCATGGAAAAGATGTGTCAAAAGTTCGGCATTCGACATTCATTTTTAGCGCCTTACTATCCCCGGCCGATGGACTAGCATAGGCGTTCAATTCAACGATCGTCAAAATACTCAAGAATATGGTGACAGGGAGTAAACGTGATTGGGATGAAAAATTGCAAAAAGCATTATGGGCATACAGAACTACTCATCGCATAGCAACGGGGCAACACCGTATTATTAATCTATGGCATAGAGGCAGTCATCCCAATTGAAGTGCAAGCGGCTTCACTCAGAACGGCAATATATCAGTCTATAAAAGATGATGAAAATGTAGGAATAAGGCTGAAAGAGTTAGATCTGCTTGATGAGAAACACTAGCAGCTCAGCAGCGAACAGGGGGCAAGTTCAAGCCTAAATGAGACGGGCCGTATATAAAAAAGAAGTATACTCCAATGGGGCGTACAGAGTTGCAAATCAAGATGGGCAAGGTATCAGCATACCGGTCAATGCTCGCTTCATCAAAAGATACTATCCCTAAAGAAGCTACTGATTTTGATCCAGAATATTATCAGCATAATGATTCTATATCAAAAGGGGGCAAGAAGGAATAAGATCATGACCATACGTCATCGAAAGAATCTATAAAGAAGAAATTCGCAAGCATATCAATTACATTAGCAAGTATTCTGAAAAGAAAGTGATCATTGTTATCACCAAATAAGTCTGCCAGAGTTAATATCATCTTGAAGATTCTCTTGAAGACATTAACAAGACTGATATATTATGAACAACACGGACAGATCTTCTTGAAGATATTATCAGACAGATCTTCTTGAAGATTTTATCAGACAGATCCTCTTGAAGATATTATCAAAAGCAGCGACGTATCAATCTCAGTCAAAGAGGCAGTATAGCCAAGCCAAATCCTAAAAGAGCAAAAAAAAAAAAAAAAAAAAAAAAAAAAAGAAAAAAAAGAGATCAAGATCAAGCTCTCAAAGGATCAAGCTCTAAAAGAGCCGGCCAACTATACGTAAGACCTATGAAGATCGCCATTCGGGCAGCGGCGAGGAGTCAGTGGCCCTAAAAAGCCCGCGAAGACCATCGTGCGCACCCATGCGGGCAGCTGATGAAGTCAAGGATTCAAAGCCTAAAAGGCCATAAATCCGTAAAGACTAGTCACCGTAACTCCCATGCCGTCTGTATAGCTTCCGGCAGTGTCACGGGGAACGGATGAAAATGCCCTCCCGTGAATGGACTCGACCTTGCAGACGAAGAAAACAGGGGCCGTAGTGCGAGCTTTAGGCCAACCATGCGTAAGACCCTCCAGATCTAGGGTTTGATTTCAGTAGTAACTCGTGAGGAAGGGCTTAAACCTACTCATTGATAGACTGGCGACCCTAGATTTGGTGCCCAAAGGTAGCCTTGCGAGCCCTGCGAAATCTAGAGAGTTACCGTGGCCAACCCTGTGCGTAAAACCAACAGTTCACCGCCCGGTAGCGTCAATGGGCCCCTCTGATGGACCGTGGCCGTGAGCTCAAGGTAGTGAAAAGTCCAAGAGAACTCTAGAGAGTTACAGCGGCCATCACATAAGACCCATAAGTGCTCCACTACTCAAGAGCTTAAACTGTGTGTGCGCGCGCTCCACTACTCATGAGCTTAAACTGTGTGTGGCTAGCTGAAATTGAAACTTAGCACCGCCAATCTAAATACTCACATATAGAATCCCGCACTAACAAAGCATAAAAGGTTTAAATACAGTCTAGTTCAGTCCAGTCCAGTTCAGTCTAATTTAGTTCAATCTAGACTAGTCAAGTCTAAGTCAAGTTCAGTCAGGTCAAGGTCAGTCTCGTCCAGTTAAAGTATGGTCAGTTAGTCTTGTCCAGTTAAAGTATGGTCAGTCAAAGTGCACTAGCACCACTGCTCAAAAAGCATAAAGCATTCAAAATGCCGCAAATACATATTTCAATTTAGATATGCTCAAATATGCAAATTGCCTGATGAAAATTTTAAATGTTGAGCAAAAAATATATATGCAAAGATGCGTTTCTCTTGAATCAAGTTCAGATGGCAGTAACAACAAATGCCTTCAAGATATTGGCAATTATCTATTCAAAGGTTCAAGTCTTCAAAGTCAATTAATACATTGACAAAAGTCATAAGGGATTCGAATATATTCTTTGAATTCGTTAAAGGAGCAGCAAAGATTATTCATCCTTCAGGAGTATCAGCAGGCTTTACTTTAGAAGTATTATCTTCTGAAGAAATCTTTATGCGCCATTGACCGGGAAAGGGGGCAAGATCTATGCCTTCAAAGTAATCTATGCCTTGGTCTTCTTGATAATCTCTTATACGCGGCAAAGGAATTCATATGCTGAGAATTATGAGTAATGATATCGCAAGACTCCAAGTATCAGATCTAATTGAGACAAGAAGCAAATGGAAAATGAAATTTGAAAGAAGTATTGTCTATTTTTCAGAATCAGCAAGGATCCAAGGAAAAAGTCTATGAAGAAATATTAAGGAGCACAAGCAAGAAATAGCTTAGCAAAATGATTCAGCAATTGAACCTTTGGAACTGGAAATGATGTCTCCAAAAGCACTATTTAATGAGCAAAGGATGCAATGCGAAGCACGACAATAAAGCGAATATCACACTCAGCCTAAAGAGAGGAGAAACTCTCAATCTATTTCAAAATTATCAATGCTTCATAAAGCTAAATTGAAAAAAAATTATAATGAAATAAGATACTAATTCTGATTAATTTGGCAGGAAAGATTATCATTCGAAAAAGCTTGAGTTATGCAGATCATGAATAAAGAAAACGATTGAAAAGTTGTTGCGGCAGGAGCAGCATTAAGGAACAACTCTTTGGACACAGAATTGAAGAAGGTTCTCAAGTTGCTCAAAGACAAAGTCGTCACAGCTGTTACGGTTGCAAGTTTCGATGAAAAGAAAATTTCATCTTCTCTAAATAAAGCATCCGCTCTTCACTGCAAGTGGGGGGCAGTCAACTCCTCTGATCGAGCGCAATCATTCAAATCTTCCGTTCGAGCGCGATTGTTCAAATCCTCTAATCGAGCGCAGTTGTTCAAGTCTTCCGTGCGACCACAAGCATTCCAATCTTCGGTCAAATTCGGTCGAATATGAGCATTCCAATCTTCAGTCAAATATGAGCACTAAAGTCTTCTGGTCAAGAATGATCATCCAGTCTGCCATGCAATTATGATCATCCAATCATTCTTCAGTTGCAGTTCATTCAAGATTCTTCAGGCGGAGGAAGATCGATCTTCCATTTGATTTCAGAAATCAATCAAAGAAGGATCGAGGGGGCATCTGTTGAGGCACAAAAAATATCTCATTGCGGTGGTCAGAGAATTCCATATCCGGGGGTATTTTGGTAATTTTCATGTCCGGGGGTATTTTGGTAATTTCCATGTTCGGGGATATTTTGGTAATTTCCATGTTCGGGGTATTTTGGTAATTTTCATGTCTGGGGGCATTTTGGTAATTTTCATGTTCGAGTGTATTTTGGTAATTTCCATGTCCGGAGGTATTTTGGTAATTTCCATGTCCGGGGTATTTTGGTAATTTTCATGTCCGGGGGCATTTTGGTAATTTCTATGTCTGGGGTATTTCGGTAATTTCCATGTCTGGGGATATTTCGGTAATTTTCATGTTCAGGGGTATTTCGGTAAAAATTTACTCTGGGGGTACTTTGGTAAAAATCCATGTCCAGGGTTAGTTTAGGTATTTTGGTAAAAATCCATTTCCAGGGGTAGTTTAGGTATTTCAGTAAAAAGGATTAAAAAGGGTATTTTGGTAATAAAGCGGGTATAAGTGTCATTTTAGTGAAAAGAGGCTGTACACCACCATCTAAGAAGAGTTTGGTGGACACCATGATTTAAGAAAGGAAGAAGTTCATTTGTGAAGAGATAAGTGGTGGTGATCACCACTCTATAAGGTGGTGTGCCTATAAATACTCCTCCCTGATTCATTTGAGGGGTTGGATCAGATTAGATCAGTTGGTGAACAAAGAAAAGAGAGAGAAGCAAGATAGAAGAACGAGAGCAGAAGGACTTTGCGCGGTTCCGCGCAAAGGAAGTTGATTGCACGGACCCGCGCAAAGTAAGTTGCTGACATGCAACCGCACAAAGTTAAAAGAGATGGCTTTCACGCCATTTTCCAAGGGAGGTTGGAGAACTGGAAGTGGAAAAATTCCTGTGAGGCCATATGCCCGGAAGTGCTGTCCGAAGGGAGATATCCCTTGCGCGGACCCGCGCAACAAGCCGCCTTGCGCGGTTCCGCGCAAACAAGTGGAATGTGTTGTTTTGCATGACGAAGAAAGAAAGCCATTGTTCTTCTGCTGTGCTGCTGACAGAGTCCATTGTAGCTGTCTTTTGGAAAATCCACACCGTCCACCATCTTCCTCTCGGGATTTTGACCGTGAAAGGCCGGTTTCTGTCATCTGATGTTGTGACCCACCAAGATAATCAAGCTACAACGGTAGCTCAACGGACCACTTGCGATGGTCGTAACCATCATTTGAGCGGACGTGGATGCCAAAGATAAACATGACTCCGATGGGTTTTTCTCCCTCTATCTGACAGACGGTTCAGATCTAACTTTCCTTGCATGAGGGTGGCCCACAACAAAAGGATGGAAGCTCTGTTTTCAACAGAGTGGACGTACGTCGACTCTATGAATTTCGGTGAGCCATAGATCGACGATGATGAAGAAATCTACTCCGTTCATTAAATTCATGACGGAAAACCATCAGGAAAGGACTGTTTTTGAAATGGAATCAGTGCAGCATACAAGCCTGTCTACTTCACCATTCATTTCATGTTCAATGGTTATAATGCTACAACGGTCTGCATGGCTTCAAATTGCCACTTTGGTAACAGTTAAATCTCCCTTCTGAACATGATGGACGGTCCAGATTAATGATTTGAGTGATAATCAAGCCACACTGAGAAAATTGTTGATGGTCAATGAAGACGCTGTGCATTCTTTTGAGTTTGGGAAGAAGATGACTTTGGGAAATCACGTGCATGGCTCATGCACTTGTACTCCATGTACATGCCACGTACATGTAGGCTCTGACATGATGCTTGCGAGAATCTACTCCGTTCATCCACATTGTCAGCCCGTTTAACACGTTGAGACCCAATCTGAAGCGTATCCAGATGATAGGCGGGCCGCAAATCACGATCTCAGGGGTTGATTTATCAGTTTGACCATTTCTACAAGGATTCCGGAGCTGAAACTTGACGTATACGGTTAATTTGTGATTCTAAGGGTACATGTAAAGTTTCAAGCCAAACGGACGGTGGCAACCCCATGATCTTACATTCTGGGAGACTTTTTAGGCCCGTTTAACATGATTGGCTTGATGTCTGCGAGTTCTAGCTACATTTCAACGGGTTTCTTCATATTTCAAAGAAGAATGACCAGAAGGATGCTTTATATTCAAGGAAAGATGACTGGAATGATGTTCAGAACTGATCTCAGTGGTCAAATCAGAGAATTCAAGCTTGCACAAATCTCCGTTTCATTGAAGACTGGTTGATCAGATCGACATTCCTCCTAAGTACTAGGAGATGACCAAAGCAGGTGTCGGAATGCTGCTGAAATTTCTATCTGATTATCTTCTCTTTCATTCAGTACATTACATTAATTGTACTTTATTTTCAGAATCAAGGGAATCAGAGGATGTAAATGAACTCAGAATAAATGTGATCAATGTTCTCTAATTCATTATTTGTTCATTGAATAAATCCCCCAAATCAAACACATTTATTTTCTTGTCAAAACAAACATAATTCTGGACAAAATTTTAAACCAACCAGGAAAATACAAGACATCAAGTGTCCACCTAGGAATATGAGAAATACACATCTATCACCATGTAGAATGAATGGCAGATTGAAGGAAGTTCTGAATCAAGTGGCTGAACCTACCACAGTAAAAAATCCTGTCACAAATGGGTTCCAAAAGAAAAAAAAATTGTCTTGTTACTCATTCAAACCATATACCAGGCAATGAAACAAAGTGGTACTTGGATAGCGGATGCTCAAGACATGTCACAGGTGACAAATCTCTCCTTACAAATTATTCAGATCTTAATAATGAGATAGTCACCTATGGAGACGGAAGCACCGCTAAGGTAATTGGACAGGAAATTATTCAAGGAATTGCTTCACTCAAAAATGAGAATGCCTTTTGCATAAAAGGATTAACGCATAATCTTTTGAGCATTTCTTAAATATGTGACAATGAGCATGTGGTTACATTCAACAAAGATGAATGCGAAATTCTAGACCTATCAGGCAAAACTGTGATGAAGGGTTCTCGCACAAATAACCAATGCTATGTCATTAAAGGAAAGGGAAGGACTAATCCATATGCTTAGAAACATTGAGCATGGAAAAACAAGTCCAGGTCTTACATCTAGATCTGGATAGTTTCTGAAAAGATGCAATTTTTGCTGAGCTCCTAATGATACATCTGAGGGCCCTCGCCTAATTTTTTTTTGTATATAAACATTCTAATGTTTATAATTTTGATTTGTACAATGCTTGTACAATTTTTTTTTGTTGTGTATGCTGGTTGATATAAAAAAATACTTTACTATACCTAGTAGATTGTCGATACGCTGATAAATGACAAATATACATCTTCTATATGCTTATCGATAATTCATGGGCTCTCTAGATTAAATCGACCAAGGATCGATATCATCGGCACCTCTTTGGAATCCGAGAAGTCGTATGATCGAGAATGTTATCGAAGGTAGTCTCGATAACATCGATGGGTCTATCGATATCATCGATACGACACTCAATGATATCGAAGAATGCAGCCCAATAAAAAGTGGTCGAGTGGGAAAAATCCCATTTCCTTTCTAAAAATTTGTTTTCTTTCCTTGCTCGTCTCCTTCAGCCAGAGGTTCATCAGTAGGTTTCAGACGTCCCTTAAATCAGTTAATACTCCTTCCATTCCCACTTCACTATCAAGATTTCATCTTGGTCTTATTAGGGTATTTCTTGATCTTCAAAAGAAACTTTGCTCCGGGCCTGGGGAATCTTCGCGATCATCCCGACAGAAAGTTCTTACCCCAAAGGAAAGGGCAAGAGCTATTGATCGTGGGACTCCCACTAGCCAGCGGACATGACAAATCGCATACGGCGAGCCCCAATCCGAAGCTCCGGCGCCTCCTGCCAAAATGAATCCGGCGCTGGCAAAGTACACTGGGCAGAAGTTAATTTTTGAGAGAAGGATTGACAGGGAACGCTTACAACCGTACAATTTGGTACCCCTGTTAGCCGAAATTGGATGGGTACCTCTACTAGATTTTGGGGGTCCTTGTCACTATGAACGGACCTGGAATTTCTTTGCCTCCTGTCATTTGCTAGTGTCTGATCCTCCATCCATCACAGTTTTGGTTGATGGCGATGATGTAGAGATCACCCCTGCCACGGTAGCAAACATCTTGGGGCTTACACTATCACTCGTTGGTCTTCCTAACTTAGACCTGGAGAGCCCTGAAACCTGATCCATGGTTACCAAATTTCTCTGTCATGGTCGTGATATCCTCTGGTATCAAGGCAATGCACTAAAATCAAAGTTCATGGAACCATGGTACCGTATTTTGCATGGTATTTTCTCCTCCAATATATATCCTAGAAGTACCAATCGGTCAGATCTCACCGAGTTCATGACCATGATAGTTTACTTCGTAGCCATGGGAATCGAAATTTACCTTCCTACCTTGATTGTTCATCAACTAGTATATGCCATTCATACTTCTTGGGACGTACATTTGCCCTATCCTTGGATCATTAACTCTATATGCAATGCGATCGGCTTTTCAACATCAAACGATTCGAAACTTCCCCTTCAACACTTCAACAAAAACAATATTCGAAGGATAGATTTAAAGTTCCACAAATTTCCCAAAAACGAGGAAGGGATTCAAGGAGAAGATGAACACGGTGAAGGGGATGCTCCAGCAGAAGGTGCTGGAATGGCTGAAGGTGACCCACTTGCACCTCCATGAGCTCCATCATCATCTGTTGTCAGGCAAGCTAAACGATTCAAGCTCCATCAGGATAAAATTGGCACGATGCAACGAGACATCTCTCAACTAAAGGAGTCTGTGGATACTAAGTTCATTGTATTGGAACGTCTGGTAATTGGAGTGCAGCAGACTGTGCAACAGTTGGTTGAACTAATCACCTGCCATCGAGACACGGCACCATCTTCCTCTGCTCCTCCGCTATAGTGCTGGTCTCTGGATGCTGTCACATTCACCCTACTCTTATCTTTGCGTTTGAGCATTAGTATCTTTTTGGATGCTCTACGTTCTCATGAGTGTGTGCGGATAGCTTACTAACCTACACAGTTTGATTTTTTTTTTTTTTTTTTGGAATTTGTATATGCCCATGAATGGGCCAGAAACTTGTGGTTGCTTTGGGTGCCCATGAATGGGCTGGATGTTTAATTTTCTAGTTTGGGATACATGGCAATACTGCTGTCAATCCTGGGCAGTATCTTTTTGGATATTTTGGAAATGGCTAGTTATAGTTCACACATATTTACTACCATTTTGCGATCCCCTGTGTTATCTAGTTTATATCATCTATGGGATGTGCTATGTGTAATGCATGTGATATTTTGATCTACATATTGTCTATGCAGACATGGTTGCTGAAATACGATGGTTGTCTTACATCTCTCTATTCTATGCATGGTGATTCTCCAAATTGCTTCAACTTCAGTCAATATCACCTTCTATATTTACCTTTGCCAATGACTGACAAAAAGGGGGAGAACAAATCAACACCCCGATCTACAAATTGTGTATATCTGCTTGTGAATGGTGGTGGTGCAGGTGTTAAGGGGAGCAGCTGCAACAAGACAAGGGGAGAACGCTGTCAGGGGGAGCAGCTACTAATTGTGTGTATGGTTTCACAAGATATTGTAAAATTGTGTAAAAATCATGTACACACAATTTAGGGTGTTTGTCTAGACATTGTTCTAGGGTGTTTTGTCACATAATTGACAAAGGGAGAGATTGAAAGTGCCATAGTTCGTCAATTAGCGTGAGAGTTGAGTCGGCTAGACAGTGAAGCTCCATAGGAAGAACGATCAAGCGTCTGCCTCAACCGGATGTGTACCTGAACTCGCCACAGGTAAATCTAAGCCTCACGTCCTATGTCCCAAAACATCAGGTAATTAAAACCCTTAAAATTGATTAGAATATCATAGGGTTTTTAGATTAGAAAACTTTTCCAAACTTCAGAAAATTTCTAAGTTTTCTTCCTCTGTCGATTTATCGATAGATTGATCGATGTAATCGAACAGTGTTGTCGATGTCCTCGATACTTAATCGATACTATCAAATACCTATCGATATCATCGAAATTTAAATTCGAGTATATCGAAATTGACTCGATAAAATCGACATCATATCTGATTGTGTCCATGTTCTGCTAAGGCAAATCATGAAAGCTTTGATATATCGAAGTACTCCTCGACATCCTCGGAATTTAAATTTCGATGATATCGGTCTTGGACACTCTGTTTTCCAGCAATATTTTCAGGTTGTTTTATCTTGGATAGAGGGTCACTCAATAGAATCGATATTCAAATATCGATGATATCGAGGTTGGGTCGATTGCATCGAGAATGGACATAAACTGTCCAGCAAGCTCACTAGGAAAATCCTTTGGATTTATTGATGCATTGACACTGCCATCAATATCATCGACATTCAAATTTCGATGATATCGAGTGTGCCTCGATCATTCTTTTGACTTGAAATATTTCAAAGACAAACCTTTCTCATTTTCAAATGTCGAGGAATCGATCCTCGCGGCGATGCAATCGGAGTTCGAAATCCGATGACATCGACGCAGGTTTTGATTCCCTCGACCAGCTGGCAAAAGGTTTTCAAAAGTGTTTGACATTTGAGTTTGTGTCATCAAGCGGACAGTCGATACAACCAAGAGTATACGTTCGATGATATCGAACTCTGTCATAAATGTGATCGTTTTATATCCATTGGAACCTTTTGCCTATTTATAGAGAGCTTATTCTTAGTTGCTGGATAGAGAAAAAGAGAGAGTGCTTTTGTATGCTTAACCCTAGATCATATACCCTAGCCTTTTTTCTCTCATGGGAGTTCATCCTCCAATCTACCCTCATCATTGACATTCAATAGAGTGGATTGGGGAATGAACTTTCGCATTCAAGGATCCTCCAGCTACCACCTTATTGGCAAATCATTAAGCTGGGATACCTTGAATGTATAGATGATTGGAATGACTTTATCTCCCTTATAGGAAAACATTCAATAGAGTACGATTCCATCACAACCTTGACCCAACCTGTCACCACGTATTGGTACATCTTCTGAGTTGCGGTTCAAGGAAGCAAAAGAATCTTCATCAACAAAGGAGGAGATCTTCGACAACGCGCTGAATGGGGCTCATCTACTTATCTGTAAGTCATTAGAGTCCAGAGGACCCTTGTGATCATTCCTTTGTACAATTGGGTCTAAGGTGTTTCTCACCCCTTGCAAGTCCTTTAGGGGCCTCCGGTGGGAGTGTACGTGGTGGGTGCCTTGTGTTGACCCTTGCTCTGTGGAGAGCGTAAACTCTTATGTTGACCCTTGCTCATGGGAGCATAAACTTGTGAGGTTCCTTGAGTGGATCCTTGGCCAGTGTACCTAAAATCGGGTGCTATGTGTTGACCCTTGCTCGTGAGTGCATAAATTGTTAGCCTACATGTAGGTTGTACTGGTTAGAGGTGAATCTGATTTAAAACCTCCGGTTTGAGGTGAACCTATTGTGAAACCTCCTTAGTGAAATCCGGTACACTCAACGATTGAGTGTGGTTGCCGGGAGTGGAGTAGACAAGTAGTCGAACCACTATAAAAATGACTATGATTGTGATGGCAATTGTCTTTCATTCCTTATGTGATTATATGCTTTCATATTTGATTATCTGAGATCACGTTTCACAAACAGTCACATCCATCATAAACTCTGATCCGCATCTTGCCTATCTTTAGTTTTATGAGTAGATCCTCTATTTGGCTTGGAAGCCACTAGAGTTACTGTAAAGGAATCCTGATACATGCTTACTTACTCACGATAAGATTGATAGGATTTTAAATAATCATAAAATATTTTCTAAAAAAAATCCTATTCAACCCCATCTAGGACATATTGGCATATTTCTACTTCAACTAAAGCGGTCATTACCACAATTTCAGTTGGCATCCTCACAGTTTGTGGACACAAAGTGTTTGTCTTCACAGTTTGCGCTGTTGAGGTTTTCACAGTTTGTTCGCATAAATTGTTGGAGCATCATAGTTTTTGGTCGCAAGCTATTGGGATCTTCATAGTTTGTAAGGGAAAGCTGTTGGAGTCTTCACAGTTTGTGCTTGTAAGCTATTGGAGTCTTCATAGTTTGTTCTCGCAAGTTGTTGGAGTATTCGTAGTTTGTGCATGCACCTTGTTGGAGTCGTCACAATTTATGTATGCAACTGTTGGACTCTTCACAGTTTCTGTGCTCAAATTATTTAAGTATACACAGTTTGTGCTCGCAAGCTGTTGGAGTCTTCACAGTTTGTTCTCGTAAGCTGTTGGAGTCTTCACAAGTTGTGCGCGCAGAGTGTTGGAGTCTTCACAGTATTTGCTCACATGCTGTCAGAGTCTTCACACTTTGTGCTCGCAAGCTGTTGGTGTCTTCACAGTTAGTGCTGGCAAGCTGTTGGAGTCTTCACAGTTTGTGCTCGCAAGCTGATGGATTCTTCACAATTTGTTCTGGATTTTGCACAGCTTGTGCGTACAAAGTGTTTGAGTCTTCACCGTTTGTGCTCGCAGGATGTTGCATTCTTCACAGTTTGTGTGCGCAATTTTTGGAGTCATCACAGTTTTTAGTTGCAAGCTATTGGAATCTTCGAAGTTCATGCACGCAAGTTATTCGAGTATACATAGTTAGCGAGCGCAACTTGTTAGAGTCGTCACAATTTCTTCTCGTAAGCTGTTGGAATCTTCATAGTTTGTGCTTGCAAGCTAATGGAGTTTTCACAGTCTCTACTCACAAGTTGTTGGGGTCTTCACAGTTTGAGCACGCAAAGTGTTTGATTCTTCACAATTTGTGATTGCAGGCTGTTGGATTCTTCATAGTTTGTGCGCGTAAATTGTTAGAGTCTTCACAATTTGTGCTCGCAAGCTGTTGGAGTCTTCACAGTTTGTGCGCGCAAATTGTTGGAAGCTTCACAGTTTGTTCTCACAAGTTATTAGAGTCTTCACAGTTTGTGCCACAAGCAGTTGGAGTCTTCATAGTTTGTGCTCGCAAGCTGATGGAGTCATCACAATTTCTTCTTGCATGTTGTTGGAGTCTTGATAGTTTATGCTCGTAAGCTGTTAGATTCTTCACAGTTTGCACGCGCAAATTGTTGGAGTCGTCACAGTTTTTGGTCACAAGTTGTTAGAGTCTTGACAGTTTATGCTCGCAAGCTGTTTGAGTTTTCACAGTTTGTGCGCTCAAATTGTTGTAATTTTCAGAGTTTACGCTTGCATGCTTTAGATTCTTCATAGTTTGTGCTCGTAAGATGGAGTCTTCACGTCTGTTCGCGCATGTTGTTGGAGTCTCATAGTTTGTGCGTACAGAGGTTTGAGTGTTCACGGTTTTTGCTCGCAAGCTATTGGATTCTTCACAGTTTGTGTGCGCAAATTGTTAGTCTTCACAGTTTGTGTTCACAAGCTGTTGGAGTCTTCATAGTTTGCGCGCACAAATGTTGAAATCTTCACAATTTGTGCTCACAAGCTGTTGAAGTCTTATAGTTTGTGCTCGCAAGCTATTGGATTCTTCATAGTTTGTGCTCGCAAGCTGACGGAGTCTTCACAGTTTGTGTTCGCAAGTTGTTGGCATCTTCACAATTTGTGCACGCAAAGTGTTTGACTCTTCACAGTTTGTGCTCGCAAGTTATTGGATTCTTCATAGTTTGCGCGCACAAATTGGTGGAGTAGTTATAGTTTTTGGTTGCAAGTTGTTAGAGTCTTCATAGTTTGTGCGCAGAAGCTGTTGGAGTCTTCACAGTTTGTGCTCGCAAGTTATTGGATTCTTCATAGTTTGCGCGCACAAATTGTTGGGAGTAGTTACAGTTTTTGGTCGCAAGTTGTTAGAGTCTTCACAATTTGTGCGCAGAAGCTGTTGGAGTCTTCACAGTTTGTGCTCGCAAGTTGTTTGAGTCTTCTCAGTTTGTACTCGCAAGCTATTGGATTCTTCACAGTTTGTGCATGCAAATTCTTTGACTTTTCATAGTTTGTGCTCGCAAGCTATCGGAGACTTCACAGTTTGTGCTCACAAGCAATTAGAGTCTTCATATTTTGTGCTGGTAAGCTGATCAAGTGTTCATAGTTTGTTCTTGCAAGTTATTGGAGTCTACGCAGTTTGTGTGCACAAAGTGTTTGAGTCTTCACAGTTTGTGCTCGCAAGCTTTGGATTCTTCATAGTTTGTGCGCAAAAATTGTTGGAGTCTTCATAGTTTGCGCATGCAATCTATTGGAGTGTTCATAGTTTGTGCTCGCAAGCTGATGGAGTCTTCACAGTTTCAGCTCACAAGTTGTTGGAGTCTTCACAGTTTGAGTGTGCAAAGTGTTTGAGTATTCACAGTTTGTGCTTGCAAGCTGTTGGATTCTTCACAGTTTATGCGTGCAAATTGTTGGAGTCTTCACAGTTTGTGCTAGCAAGCTGTTGGAGTCTTCACATTTTGTGCGAGTAAATTGTTAGAATCTTCACAATTTGTGCTCGCAAGCTGTTGGAGTCTTCACAGTTTGAGCTCGCTGGCTGTTGGAGTCTTCATAGTTTGTGCTCGTTAGCTGTTAGATTCTTCATATTTTATGCGCGCTAATTTTTGGAGTCTTCACACTTTGTGCTCGCAAGCTGCTGGAGTCTTCACTGATTATTCACGTAAATTGTTGGAGTCTTCACAGTTTGTGCTCGCAAGCTGTTGAAGTCTTCACAGTTTGAGCTCACTAGCTTTTGGAGTCTTCATAGTTTGTGGACGCAAGCTGATGGATTCTTCACAGTTTGTTCTCGCAAGTTGTTG
This sequence comes from Magnolia officinalis, assembly GCA_021015155.1. NCBI lineage: Eukaryota > Viridiplantae > Streptophyta > Magnoliopsida > Magnoliales > Magnoliaceae > Magnolia > Magnolia officinalis. The sequence goes on from JAJHSJ010000559.1 coordinate 38,474, forward strand.
GAGTCTTTAAAGTGTGCTCGCAAGTTATTGAATTATTCACAGTTTGCGCTCGCAAATTGTTTGAGTCGTCACAGTTTTTGGTCGCAAGCTGTTGGAGTCTTCACAGTTTGTGCTCGCAAGCTGTTGGAGTCTTCATAATTTGTGTGTCAAATTATTGAAATCTTCATAGTTTGTGCTCACAAGCTATTGGAGTAGTCACAGTTTGAGCTCTCAAGCTGTTGCAATCTTCATAGTTTGTGCTCGCAAGCTGATAAAGTCTTCATAGTTTGTTCTCATATGTTGTTGTAGTCTTCACAGTTTGTGCGTACTAAGTGTTTGAATCTTCACAAATTATGCTTGGAAGTTGTTGGATTCTTCATAGTTTGTGCTCGTAAGCTGATGGAGTCTTCACAGTTTCTTCTTGCAAGTTGTTGGCGTCCTCACAGTTTGTGCACGTAAAGTGTTTGAGTCTTCACAGTTTGTGCTCACAAACTGTTGAGGTCTTCACAGTTTGTCCGCGCAAATTGTTGGAGTCGTCATAGTTTTTGGTCGTAAGCTGTTGGAATCTTCACAGTTTGCGCGTGCAAGCTGTTGGAGTCTTCATAGTTTGTGCTAGCAAGCTGTTGGAGTCTTCATAGTTTGTGCACGTAGTTTGTTGGAGTTATCACAATTTGTGTTCGCAAGCTATTGGACTCTTCACAGTTTTTGTGCGCAAATTGTTGAAGTCTTCACAGTTTGTGCTTACAAGCTGTTGGAGTCTTCACAGTTTGTTCTCGCAAGTTGTTGGAGTCTTCGTAGGTTGTGCACGCAGAGTGTTGGAGTCTTCACAGTATTTGCTCACAAGCTATCAGAGTCTTCACAGTTTGTGCTCGTAAGCTGTTGAGGTCTTCACAGTTTGTGCTTGCAAGCTGTTGGAGTTTTCACAGTTTGTGCTCGCAAGCTGATGGATTCTTCACAGTTTGTTCTCGGAAGTTGTTCGATTCGGCACAGTTTGTGTGCACAAAGTGTTTGAGTCTTCACCGTTTGTGCTCGCAAGATGTTGGATTCTTTACAGCTTGTGCGCCCAATTTTTAGAGTCATCACGGTTTTTAGTTGCAAGTTGTTGGAATCTTCGAAGTTTGTGTACACAAGCTGTTGGAGTATTCATAGTTTTCGCACGCGACTTGTTGGAGTGGGCCCAATTTGTGCTCACAAGCTGTTGGAGTCTTCACAGGTTGTGCGCGCAGAGTGTTGGAGTCTCAATAATATATGCTCATAAGCTGTTGGGGTCTTCACAGTTTGTGCTCGCAAGTTGTTGGAGTCTTCACAGTTTGTGCTTGCAAGCTATTAGAGTCTTCATAATTTGAGCTCGTAAGCTACGCAGTCTTCAGAGTTTGTTCTCGCAAATTGTTGGAGTCTTCAAAGTTTGTGAGCACAGTGTTTGAGTCTTCACAGTTTGTGCTCGCAAGCTGTTGGAGTCTTCACAGTTTGTGTTGTAAATTGTTGAAATCTTCACAGTTTGTGCACGCAAGCTTTTGGAGTCTTCACAGTTTGTACCACAAGCTGTTGGAGTGTTCATAGTTTGTGCTCGCAAGCTGATGGAGTCTTCACAGTTTCTTCTCGCAAGTTGTTGGAGTCTTCATAGTTTGTGCTCGCTCGCAAGCTGTTGGATTCTTCAAGTTTGTGACGTAAATTGTTGGAGTCGTCACAGTTTGTTCACGCAATCTGTTAGAGTCTTCACAGTTTGTGCGCTCAAATTGTTGGAATCTTCACAGTTTGTGCGCGCAAGCTGTTGGAGTCATCACACTTTGTGCTCGCAAGCTGTTGGTGTCTTCATATTTTATGCTCGCAAGCTGATGGAGTTTTCATAGTTTGTTCTAGCATGTTGTTGGAGTCTTCACAGTTTATGTGTACAAAGTGTTTGAGTCTTCACAGTTTGTGCTCGAAAGCTATTGGATTCTTCATAGTTTGTGCATACAAATAGTTAGAGTCTTCACAATTTGTGCTCACAAGCTGTTGGAGTCTTCACAGCTTGTGCGCGCAAAGTGTTTGAATCTTCATAATTTGTGCTCGCAAGTTGTTGGAGTCTCACAGTTTGTGCTTGCAAGCTATTGGATTCTTCACAATTTGTGCTCGCAAGCTGATAGAGTCTTCACAGTTTCTGCTCACAAGTTGTTGGCGTCCTCATAGTTTCTGCTCACAAGTTGTTAGTGTCCTCACAGTTTTCGCACACAAATTGTTTGAGTCTTGACAGTTTGTGCTCGTAAGTTATTGGATTCTTCACAGTTTGTGCATGCAAATTGTTGGAGTAGTTACAGTTTTTGGTCACAAACTGTTAGATCTTCACAGTTTGCACGCGCAAGATGTTAGAGTCTTCACAGTTTGTGCGCGGAAGCTGTTGGAGTCTTCACAGTTTGTGCTCGCAAGTTGTTATAGACTTCACAATTTTTGTGCGCAAATTTTTGGAATCTTCATAGTTTGTGCTCGCAATCTGTTGGAGTCTTAACAGTTTGTGCTCGCAAGCAGTTGGACTCTTCATAGTTTGTGCTTGCAAGCTGATGGAGTCTTCACAGTTTGTTCTCGCAAGTTGTTGGAGTCCTCACAGTTTGTGTGCACAAACTGTTTGAGTCTTCACAATTTGTGCTCGCAAGCTGTTGGATTCTTCACAGTTTGTGCACGTAAATTGTTGGAGTCGTTACAATTTTTGGTCGCAAATTGTTGGAGTCTTCACGGTTTGTACGCGTAAGCTGTTGGAGTCTTCACAGTTTGTACTTGCAAGCTGTTGGAGTCTTCAAAGTTTGTGCGCGCAAATTGTTGGACTTTTCACAGTTTGTGCTTGTTTCGACCAGAAATGAAAAAGCATTTGATTTGGGGAATATCTCACTTAATATTAACAAAAGATAGAACTAAGAGAATGATCATCAATTTTATTCATTCTGAGTTCTTTTACATCCTTTTAGTCTTTTGATTCCAAGATAGAATCTTTTTGAAATGTTATAAATACAAAAGCTAAGTAAAATTGAAATATGAATTTCGGCAGCATTTTGGCTCATGTCGATCATATCTCTAAGAAAGATGAGTTGTGCAGGCTTCCTATGCATTCTGTCCCTTATTGGCATGATAAAGGAGTGCTTCGATCCCTTTGACACATCTGGAATAGCCTGAGGATTTGGAAAATTTCAACGTAGCAGCTGCCTCAAAGAGTATCCACGCAACTCATGGGAGTTGTGCGGGCTGATGAGTTACACGAGCCCGCGCAACTTGCCAGGAGTAGCACGACCCATGCCTTTGACACTTCACACTCCCTCACCTTCTCTCTGTCTCTAATACATGTCAGAAGCACTGGTCTTCTGAACATCCGATGCTTCAAATGAGGGGGTAGGGGGGTATTTATAAGCTTTCGCACGTGTGATCCCTCGAATCTTGTGCCGTGGACCCCACTTCGCATTCCTAATTCCTCCTTCTGGGTGAGAGTTGCGCGACCTAGCTCAAATCAGGTGAGTTGTGCGGACCCATGCAACTTAGGTCCTGCGCAACTCAAGCAATTTGTGCGGCCTAGCACAACTCGGCTCATCCTCACTCATATGATCCATCCTTCATTTCTTTCACAAAATTTCCTTTTTGAAGTTTCTTCCCTTAACCAAATTTTGTACCTCAATAGCTGGCCCCTTGATCTGAAATTTTATTTCTTTAAAGCAACTTGAAGGATCAACTTCTTTATGCAGAACCTGAGTTGCGCGGGTTCGCGTAACTCCCACCCGCGCAACTTGTTGCCAGTGTTCCTGGTCTATAAATACCGAACCACTCAATCATTCCTCCCTTTAAAATTCTTCTATCTCCTAGTAAACCCCTTTTACGGTCAACTGTTCCGCGCAACTTGTCTGCGAAACTCATTCGCAATTAGTGCCAGAAACTTCTGTTCCAAAATTTCTAACCTTTTCTTTTGGGCCCTAAGTTTTTTTTTTTTTTTTTTTAACATTCTTCCATCATGAGACATTCAGAAACTTCGTCTTCAAGGAAAAGGAGTCCTTTGCCCTCCTCAGCCCTTGAATAGTTCTCTTGCCATACTTGGGATTTTGTAGGAATTAACAAAAAAGTATTAGAGCTCCACCACCCCTATTCGGGTAAAATCATCTCTTCCCCCATAAATTTACAACGCCATTGGTCAATCCCGCATAGCGATCCATCCATTCATCAAAGCATCCTGCTTTCTATAGACAACTAGACCATAAGAGAACCCCAGATTCTGGAAGGTCGTGTAGAAGGAAAGAGCTCACGTCAAAAGATGGCATGATATACGAGATGCGATTTCTATGTCCTTGCCATGATCCTCATCAGCCTTTCCCGACTCATTTCTTTGAAACTGCTTGACAATATTTCCTCACTAGTCGCGTCCCTTGGAGAACAAATGATTTTTTAGCCAAGGGTCTTTTGTCTTCTCAATATTTCTATAGTGTCTGGGCTTGTGCTGTTGCTCGAAAACACACTGCTACTCTGGAACAAATTAATCTTCGTGATGCTATTATAGCCACATCAGAGCATTTTCATGAAAACGCTACTATCTTCAGGGGCTTTCTTAACTTTTGGTCTCCAATTACCAACTCATTTCATCTTCCTCTGGGTGAGATGAGCATCACTTTATGGGATCTTCTCTGTATAGCAGGCCTCCCCATCATGGGCAACATACTTGATATTTATATCCCTTCAAACGAAGAATTGTCTGACGCTTCTGTAGAAAACAGAAACTCTGACATTTCAGAGACCACTCTTGAACTCTTCGGAGAACTGGCCAACTTCCCTCATCCTGAGCACATTACTTCTCTTGAATGGCTAGCTCATTTCTCTCATAGGTATATTTCTTTTCTCTTACCCTTTTTCTCTTCTGATCTTCATCCTTTCTCTGAAATAACCATATTATTTTAATTTGACAGTTTTATAAGCTATAATCATTAGGATCTCAAAACCATTCATGAAAACATTACAAGCACCACTGAATATAGCCACTCTTGCGAATTAGCTGCCTTATTAGCTTATTGGCTAAGTTTATTCCTTGACTCGGAACAGGTGAATATCATTAGACCATCCCTTTTTGTAGTTACTGGCGCGATGGCTGAGGGTCAGAGACATTCATTAGCTCCTCCAGTTCTATGCTTCCTATATCATGCTTTTGGGGATATAGTTTCTGGCCCTACAGATTCAACACTCCAATCTTTCCTAGTTTGTGCTCCTTGGCATTTCTTTGTAGGATGGCTAAGAGTGTATTTTCCTTGGACCTTTGATGACTCAAGAGGGGCACATTCAAATCCCCATCAGCTTCCTCTTCAACACTATTAGTTAAGAAAGATGGTTGAAAAGTCACATGGCTGGATCACTCGTAAGATAGAAGATGGCGATCCTATTGATTTTCATCAATTTCCATTCACCATTCATCCGGAAGGCATAGAGGTTGTTGATTACAATTCTATTTCTTATGGCGAACATTCATTCCTTGTTTCTATTAGATCTAGTACTCTTCCCTTAAGAGAAGGTAGCACATTCTGAGTGAACCATATTATCTGAGTAGATTTACCCGTCAATTTGGATTTAACCAGACTGTGCCGGAGACTTGTGATGTTGTTACGAGATTATGAGGAACTGTGGTATTGGGCCGTGTAATTGGGCCTTTATATGGAGGCAACTCTTGAATGTTAATACGGGATCTCACTTCATACTCTCGGGCAAAGGCTACCCAGTCCATATTCCTATCCCTGGATCGCTGGTGGGCCCATCAGTTCTATTTGGTGCGCAGGTATTATAGCTGACTATGCCATATATAATCTTCCACCACGACTAAGGAGTTATCAAGAAGACCAAGGCATATGCTATTCCAAAGAAACCAACCATGCCTCTTGTCCATGTCACACCCCAAACTCGAAGATCAGACACATAGGAATCTTGATCGCCGAATCCGGTGCTGACAGCCTCTGTAGTACCCCATTCTCGGCTTCCAGTATCTATACGCCAGATTTCGATCCTAGGATCCTATAAGGAGCATTTTCCAACGTACATTTTTTTCGTAAGAAGCATAACCACAAGTTTACCCAAATCACAAAGGCAACATCATCATCACATATCTACTAATATAATCACTTGAATACAATACTGAAAGGGAAATACATATATCGAAAATCAAAACTCCAAAGGTCCACTGCATGCTCTAAGCTCAACGCTGCTGTAACCTAACGCCACCTGCACGCATCTATCATGCATAAGCTTATAGAAAGCTTAGTGGGTGGTGAAAGTGTATGCACAAGGTAAGTGCCAAGTAAGTAATATCAGAGTAATCAGAGTAAGTGGAAATATTGACAAGTCTATAAATCATACAATATCAGAGTACACAATGCAGATCAGCTATGCAAATGAGGAGTCATAGAAAGCAAAATATCAGATGTCGATGATATAATGCAATATGTAAATCCTGTTGAGTCTGTCTAGGCCATATAAGTGCAGAAACATAACAACCCAAAATGCCATATGCCTGCGGATGTAATGCAATATGTGATGCGAGACGAAGCTGGAGTGTGAAGTTGGTATGATAGTACGTAGTATTGCAGGCTATGGGGTCCACCACAAGGGACTTTTATCCAAACCAGTCCCATACCTAAATTTGGATAGTCAGACTCAATGTGGTATACTCCTTATCTCAGGTTAGTCCCGCGCCTCAACTGAAATCCTGGCCATTGCAATGACACAGGTAACAAATAGTTGTGCACCACCAGCCCGAGTGGATAGTGAATGAATGAATGAATGAGTATGCAACTTCTGCCCAATAAGTCTACATATCAGTACTGTTTATCTCTGGGATCATCACCGGGGTCTATTACACTCTACGCCAGCTTGTCGCCCCTATCCGAGCGCACAACTAGGTAAGTGGAAGAGACCACACTATCCGCCTACCAATATTGGGCCCGACTTGTCGATATTGACCCATTCCTCAAGCTGGTCAAACTGAACCTAGATATTACCCCCTCACTCAGGCGGATAAGGTCACACCCCCTCCCAACCAACCACGACACAGTGAGAGATCCACTCGGTCTCGAAGTTAAGGTATTCTCTAGTACCAAGAGCTTTTAGGGATTTTCACCTAGGGCCATCAATGGCAGCCTGATGCTAGTAATAGATTTCTGGTGTCCCATCTGGCTATCCACGACATGACTGTGGAGGCTATGGCCCTGATGTCGTTAGGGCATACAGTAATCACCATCACACAATGCGAGATGCATGAGTCACACAGTCCAGTCATGCATCAATCTTATGCCTACCGTGCGCTCATGTGGGATAACTTCGCCTATCAGGGAGTCCTATAAACCACCTGCACTATGACATATGCAATGGTCAATCACATCTCATAACAAACATGCAGATGATGCGTTTGGGCATGTATTATGATGCTATGTTGTCACATACTTATAATCGATATCAATAACCAACCTCAATAATCGGCATCAACAATCGGTATTGATAATGTGGACATTTAACCAACATTACCCCCAAGGAGTGGCCCACATAGAGCCTAATGTATAGTGGACCCATAGCCTAACAAAGGGCCTAATATACAATACCATGGGCCCCACTCAAGGGATTAATACACATCACGATGGTCCTTTTTTAAAAGGTCGAGTTATATGTCCTAGAGGGGGGGGGGTGAATAGGACTATGCCAAATTAAAAAAATAACAGCGAAATTAAATATATTAAATACAAATAGCAAAAGACAATCCCACAATGCTGGATTTGGAGAACCTCAAATGAACAAGTATTGAGAAGTTGATACAAATGTTGTTCTAAAGACAACTTTAGACTATAAAAACCAAGGGTTTATGGCAGGACAACCTTACTAGAATGGTTTGTGTATCAAAAAATTCAAACTGATACAGAGGAATAAAGAAATAAATAGCAAGAAGGGAAATCTAAGCTATTACAACATTCCCACAAATCCACACAAGGATTATAACATTCTCCACAAATGTAAAAAGGAAAATTACAATCATCCACAAAAAGGAATAAACAATCAATCCACAAGACACAGAATTATAGTGGTTTACTTGTGTGTACACCAACTGTTAAACAACAGCCACACAACTACTCCACTCCTAATATCCTCACATAGTGGATATTAGCATTCACTATGAAAATAGGTTTTCCAGGTTCACCTAAAACCCTCGCAATTGTGTCTTTCAAGTGGGCTTACACAATTCAAAAACCCCACACTCTGAGTTTTCTGGATCACCTCAATGAAACTTCTTTTCCTTCGGTTGAGCCAGTGCTAGGACTAGTCAAACAGAGTCCAGGACTAGTCGAGAAACAGTCTATTCACTTATAAAATGACCTAATTGAATTATGTATTCAAAATGACCTACCCTAAGGTCAATCTATGGTCACTTATACCTTATTAGTGATGTATGTTCATTGAAACTTCTTTTCCTTCGGTTGATAGTTGATCTTTGAAGTTCATGAAGCTTGAGATCTTTACACATGATGAAGCTTGAACTTGAGACCTTTTGAAGCTTGAACTTGAAACTTGAATTTGTAAATTTAAGAAGCTTGAACTTGAAATATCTTAAGTCTTGAGCTTGAGGTTCAAAGTAAAAGACTTTGTCTTGACTTGGAGCTTCTTGAACTATGAATCTTGAAATCACACTTGATGTTGTACTTGAACATGACCATGTAAACTTGCATTTCTTGAAGTAAAGATCTTTGTTCTTGAGTGATGCACAACCTTCATTATGTAGATGAGCTACACAAGACACAAATTCTAAGATAGGTTTTGGCACTACAAAATTTGACAATTATCGGAGCTAGGAACCATAGCACTTACAATTTACCCCTTTGTCAAATTTGTGACAAAACATACTTCATAAAAAACATAGGCATTATATGCACAAAGAATCATGCACCAGTTATTAAAAGAAACCAGTTACAATAACCTAGTTAAATCATGCAACACAATGCTACTCCCCCTTACTTAACTCCCCTTCACAAAATAAAATCATTCACAATCAATATCTATCCACAACCCACAATGCCATATATCACAAGCATTGACAAAATTCTCCCCCTTTTTGTCACAATATGACAAAGGAAGGAATCAAGAAATAGAAGTGGAAGTAGAAAAAGAAGGAAGAATAAGAAGAGTAGTGAGGAATAGATGATCAAGATAGTCAAAATATTAAATCTATAAGCAAGTTTAACCAAGTATAACTAAGTTAAACCAAGTTCAAGTACTATCTCAAAAGACAAAATAATTCCAAGTATCAATAAAGTTATTACAAGCCAAAATTAGAAAATACTAATCAGATCCAGAAGAGGGAGCAGGAATAAATGGATCAATTTAATGTAAACCCTTATTAATGTGCCTCATATATTTACGCGTATAAGCAAATTGCGAATCCTGGGTTACACGAATTTGAGTCACTTGTTTCTCAAGAGTATGCAACCTCTCAGCAAAATCAGAAGGCTGATAATCAGGGTCAGCCTCAGAATCTGATTCAATCTCATCAAAGATATCGTCCATGTTAATGTCATCTGCAGGTAAATCGCCTTCTTCTTCATTCATTGCTTCAGCTCCACCAACACCCACATTGACTTGGCCATCAGCCAACCTCAAATTCATTTTGTTTATATTGAGTTGTTGAAAATAAGGTGTTGAATGGGAGCCTCTCCAACAGGCATAGCCACTAACATATGGGTGGCCAACACAGTCATAAGATATGCAAAAGGGATATCACTGTGTCCAGGATGGAGACAGAATTGAATGATAGAATGACAGATTAAAGAAGGAAGACATACTTTTGTACCAGAGATGATGTATGAAGAATCCGAACCATGAAAGAAGTGAGTTCAGTTTTGTTACCAAAACGTAGATAAAGATTTGAAATAAATATCCTATGAAGGACCCTGTATCTGGGTAACAAATACTTTGAAGCAAGCGCATTCTCATTTTGACTCCATTGTGTATCTATATTGCATAATGCTCTAGTAAGCATCCATTTTTCTGATTCAGATGGTTTATCAACTAGAGTGCTAATAGGAATACCTTCATCATTGACAGGTATCTCCATTAGACCAGAAATCAGATGTCGGTCTACTTTAAATGGACCTTCTCTAATTGCTATAATAAAAATTAAATTCTCAGTTGAAAAATAAAAAATACATGCAAACATAGCTTGCGCAATAGACCGGTATGCCGGCCCACCCCAATGTAGAATGTTATCCCATCTTACAGATTGGAGAAGAGGAAGGAGTTCAAACGGAGCTATATGTTCAACATGAACAGGTCGTTCAACTATATCATTGCACAACCTTAAATCCCACACATAGGAGGGATCATCTTCGGCTGACCGAAGGTGGCGCCTTATGATAGGTGTCGATATAGATGTTGAAGGACCCAAGAACTTTTCTTTTTACCTCTAGCATCCATTTGCAACTACGAAATGAAGGAATTAAGAGGTTGCAAAAGATGAAGAGTGGGTTTTCTCAAAATTAGATTTTGGAGAAGAAAACCCCAAAAACCTCAATGAATCAAGAAATAGATCACTCCAAAGATGAAAAAGAAGTGAAATGAACTTGAAATTATAAGTAAAATGGAAATAAAGCACTAACCTTGAAGATCTAGGGAGATGGGTTTGACCGGTGGAGCTAGGACCCATTGGAGAAGAAACACGAATGAAGAGAAAAGGGTTTTTATCCAAATAAACATCAAACCCACGCTACACGACTGGTCGAGGACAGTAAAAAATATGTAATTTTCTTGAAATTTGAAATTCTTATCAATTAAAATGACAAATATATACAATATGATACAAAAATGCATGAATAATCAATTCAAATTGCACATACCAAGATCAAATTTTAATTTAGAAAATCCGCTTTTGTCAAGCGATTTTGTGAAAGTGTCAGCAAGTTGAGTCTTGGTCGGAATGTATTCCAAAGAAATTGTCTTTTCTTCCACTAATTCATGAATGTAGTGATATCTAATGTCAATATGCTTGGTTCGTGAATGCTGGATTGGATTTTTAGATACATTAATTACACTGAAATTATCACAATATAAAATCATAGAATCTTGTGCAATTCCGTAATCACTTAACATTCTTTTCATCCATACCAGTTGAGTACATGCATTACCTGCTGCAATGTATTCAGCCTCAGCAGTTGAAAGCGATACGGAACTTTGTTTCTTACTTTGCTAAGAAACTAAACAGTTCCCAACATAGAAACAATTTCTATCATCAACGTTACCAGCCCAATCAACATCAGTGTAACCAGCTAATTGAACACTAGTATCATGTGGATACCAAAGACTTAGATTAGCTGAACTTGCGAGATATCTCATAATCCGCTTAACAACAGTTAAATGTGACTCTTTAGGGTCAGATTGATATTTAACGCAAATTCCTACGCTAAATGCAATATCAGGTCGACTTGAAGTTAAATACAGCAAACTACCTATCATACTGCGATACAATTTAGGATCCACTTTCTTACCTGTAGAGTCCTTTAAGAGTTTTAAGGTCGTACTCATAAGAGTATCAAAAAAATTTTCATTCTCAAATCCGAACTTTTTAACTAAGTTCAGAGCATATTTGGTTTGAGAAATGAAGAAACCATTAGGTTGCTGTTTAACTTGCAACTCAAGAAAATAATTCAATTCTCCAACCATGCTCATTTCGAACTTAGATTTTATAAGATCTGTAAACTCAACAGTCATGTTAGTATAGGTAGATCCATAAATAATATCATCAACATAAATTTGTACTATTAAAATGTGATCATTATGTTTATTTACAAACAAAGTCTTATTAACACTTCCCGTTATAAAGTTGTGACTTAGTAAAAACTTAGTCAATTTTTCATACCATGTCCTGGGAGCTTGTTTCAAACCATAGAGAGCCTTTTTTAGGCGATAGACATGATCAGTATTCTTAGGGTCTTCAAAATCCATTGGTTGTTCAACATACACTTCTTCATGCAAATCGCCATTTAAGAAAGCACTCTTTACATCCATTTAATATATTTTAAACTTTCTAAAACTCACAATGGATATAAATAGTCTGATTGATTCAAAACGAGCTACTGGGGCAAAGGTTTCATCATAATCGTTGCCTTCACTTTGAGTGTACCCTTATACAACCAGTCTAGCCTTGTTTCTAATTATGTTACCAAGTTCATCAGACTTATTTTTGAAAATCTACTTAGCAATAATATGTTTATCTTTTGGTCTAAAAACTAAGTACCAAACATCATTTCTAACAAATTGATTAAGGTCTTCTTGCATCGCAACTATCCAGTTTTCGTCAGTAAGAGCTTCTTTTACATTAGCCCGTTCTATATGAGATGTAAAGTACATATAATTACACATATCTTCAATTTGTCTACGAGTGTGTACACCAGTGAGAGGGTTTTCAAGAATCTGATTAGTTGGATGATCTTTAACAGTTCTCAATTCAGAGTTATTTTGACTTGATGAAGAATTTGGTTTATCAATTAGAAGTACTTCATCATTATCTGAACTTGAGACTGGTGTATTCAAGTGATCGTCAATAACCACATTAATGGATTCTTGAATTACACCGGTTCTCTTATTAAGAACCCGATATGCTCGACTATTCAGAGCATACCCTAAAAATATTCGTTCATCACTTTTTGTGTCAAACTTTCCCATATTTTCCTGGTCAAGTAAAATATAGCACTTGCTACCAAAAACTCAAAAGTATTTGATAGTAGGCTTCTTATCAAACCACATTTCATAAGCCGTTTTATAATTTAATTTTCTAGCATAAACACAGTTAATTATATAACATGTAGTATTTACGACTTTGGCCCAAAGATTTTTAGGGAGCTTCATTCTGTTTAACATTACATTAGCCATTTCTTGAAGCACTTTATTTTTTCTTTCTACTATACCATTTTGTTGTGGTGTTTTGGGCGCAGCGAATTCATGTGTTATTCCCTGGTCACTGCAAAACTTCTCAAAACTGCTATTCTCAAATTCTGATCCATGATCATTACTGATCTTACAGACTTGAGTCTCTTTTTCAGTTTGGATACATCTAAGTACCCTTTTAACTTCATCGAGAGTTTCTAATTTGTCTCTTAAGAAGACTACCCAAGTATATCGGGTAAAGTCATCAACAATTACCAGAATATACTTTTTGCCACCTCGACTCTCCGTTCTAGTTGGTCCAATAAGATCCATATGGAGGAGTTCGAGCGGTTTAGATGTGGCATTGGAGTCCACCTTTTTGTGAGAGCTCCTAGTTTGCTTACCAATCTGGCATTCGCCACATATTTTATCTATTTTTATATTTTGGGTAAGCCTCTTACTACAATTCTTTTGCTCAATATATATAAGTTGCGGTAGAGTACATGTCCAAATCGTTTATGCCATAACTCGGTCTCATAGGAATGGACCATGTAACATGATAAATTAGATGAGCTAGAGTCACTTACAATATAGTAGTTTTCAAAAGTTCTGCGACCAATTAATATTACAGAACCATTTTTATTAAAAATTTCACACCCTAGGTTAGAAAATTTTACGCTATGATTTTTATCGCATATTTAAGAAATGCTTAATAAGTTGTGTTTTAAACCTTCTACATATAAAACATTCTCAAATAAAGGGAGGTTAGAAAGTTGAACCGTACCTTGGCCAATAATCCTGCATTGCTACCATCACCAAATGTGACTGAACCATCAGTCATGTCTTTAAGATTGGTGAACAGACCTTTGTCACCAGTCATATGCCTGGAGCATCCACTGTCTAGGTACCACTTTGAATGGCTCAAAGCTTTGAAAGCCACGTGGGCAACCAAACAAGTAACCGTAGGAACCCATTTCATTACAGTTTTAGGTTTAGGAGTATAGTTGGTCTTCTTGTGTTTGTAGTTGATATAAGACCGACCCATTGAGTTAGATTTTAAGAGCTCCTTAAGTACATCAACAATTTTCTCAGCTAAAGGATTACGATTCTGATTTTTATAGTTGGTATTGTTGCTTTTAGGTTTTAAGGATTGAAAAGTTTTAACATTTTTAGGAAAATTTGATTTGAACTTTTCCCTTTTGAGTTTGAAGACTCTTCTTTCACAAACTTAGGAGGAGTATTCTTATGTTTGGGAAGAATATTTTTGTCGCAGCACAAACCGGATCGGTCACCACATTTTCTGGATCCAGATAATAGTTTTTCTAACTTAGGATCACTTTGGGCATACCTCCATGTGTCTTTTAAACTCAAAAGTGAAGAGACTTCAAGTTTTAGTTTTTCATTTTCAGATTTAAGATTTTCAATAAGGGAGGTTTTGAAATCTAAATAGCATTTAGTTTTTTCAAAACAATCTGAAATGTCGGATTTTTCTAAAACAAGAGTATTAAAATTTTCTTTAAGTTTAAAAAACCTTTCTTTCTGAAGTTTTAGTTTTACTGTAATTTTACAACTTTCCTTGTATAGGGCATTGTTAGCATCTTGAAGATCTTCTTCATTTTCATGATCATTATTCAGATTTTCTTCACTCGTTAAATCATCATTATCTAAAAAAGTGAACTTCGCTAGAGCTATAAGGGCTTTAACTTCATTGCCCGACTCAGTTTCAGAATCTTTTGATTCAGAAGAGGCTTCAAAGCCGGAAGATTCATCCCAAGTAGCCAACATACCCTTCTTTTTGGTTTTATCCTTTTTAGGACACTTGTTTGCTAAATGCCCATATTCATGGTAGTTGTAACATTGACTGTCTTTTAACAATTTCCAAGTTTTAGATTTAGATCTTTTCTTATCATTAGATTTTTGAAAATCAACCATCTTTTTACTTTTGAAAATTTTATAAAACTTTTTAACTAAAAGGGCCATATCATCTTTAGAATTTTCAAAATCAGAATTACTACAATTTTCTTAAGAAATACTTTTAGAAGATTTAAGGGCGATTGATTTACCTTTAGGAGCTTTAAAGGTTAACTCATAAGTCTATAATGGACCCAACTAATTCTTCTACCCTCATATTGTCCGTATCATGAAGTTCCTGAATCGTAGTCACCTTTGAATTGAACAGTTCAGGTAGTGAGCGTAGTATCTTTGCACAAACTTTACTTTCTAGGATTTTATCACTAAGACCCCACATAGAGTTAACAATGTCATTTAATCTAGTATAAAAGTTCATGAAAGTTTCACTTTCCTCCATATGTATTTCCTCAAATTTAGTTGTTAGGATTTGGACTTTAGATTTCTTAACAATGGATGTTCCCTCATGTGTCATTTCTAAAATATCCCAAGCTTGCTTTACAGTATCACATGATATAATTGTTTTGAATTCATCCAGTGATAGTGCGCAAGTGATTGCATTTAGTGCTTTTGCATTGACACTACTCTCACTTTTCTGAAGAGTGGTCCAAGAGAAATAAGGTGTAATTCTCATAGATTTGGATCCATCGATGTCAGTTACTTCAGTGGTAGGAGGGGTCCAATCAGTCACTGTGGCTTGCCACACGCTCTCATCTATGGATTTTAAGAAAATTCTCATCTTGGCTTTCCAATAGGCATAATTGGATCCATCAAATGGTGGAGGCCTAGTGACTAATAGGCTGTCAAAATTTGACATCTTACAAAGCTCAGATCGATTAGCTCAGGAAATTAATTCGAAAAGTAATAACAATAAAAACGAGCTATTAGGCTTTGATACCACTTGAAAAGGCCGAGCTATATATCCTAAAGGAGGGGGGGGGGGGGGGGTGAATAGGACTATGCCAAATTAAAAAAATAATAGCAGAATTAAACAAATTAAATATAGATAGCAAAAGACAATCTCACAATGCTGAATTTAAAGACAACCTCGAATGAACAAGTATTGAGAGATTGATACAAATATTGTCCTACGGACAACCTTACACCATAAAAAACCAAGGGTTTATGGCAGGACAACCTTACTAGAATGTTTTGTGTATTAAAAACTCAAACTTATACAGAGGAATAAAGAAATAAATAGCAAGAAGGAAAATCTAAGCTATTACAACATTTCCACACATCCGCATAAGGATTACAACATTCTCCACAAATGTAAAAAGGGAAATTACAATCATCCACAAAAAGGAATAAACAATCAATCCAAAAGACAGAATTATAGTGGTTCACTTGTGTGTACACCAACTGTTAAACAATAGCCACATAACTACTCCACTCCTAATATCCTCACACAGTGGATATTATCGTTCACTATGAAAATAGGTTTTTCAAGGTTCACCTAAAACCCTCACAATTGCAACTTCCAAGTGGGCTTACACAATTCAAAAACCCCACACTCTGAGTTTTTTGGTTCACCTCAGACAAACCAAAACAGAAGATTTTTCTGACATAATCTAAATGAAACTGAAAAGGCCTAGCTATATGTCCTAGAGGGGGGGAGAATAGGACTATACCAAATTAAAATTATAACAGCAGAATAAAATAAAGAGATAGCCAAATAAAATAAATCAATTCACAATGCTAAAATAAAAGTAACATTAATAAACAAGTATTAAGAGGTTGATACGAATTCAGTTCTAAGGACAACCTTATACCATAAAAACCAAGGGTTTATGGCAGGACAACCTTATTTCTAGAATGTCCTTTGTATCATAAACTCAAACCGAAGAGGAATAAATAAATAACAAGGAATTAAAATAAATTGCAAGAATTTAAATTTAAATTATTACAACATTCCCCACTATGCTTGAAATGTAAAAGATTACAACATTCACATTCACATATACATTGTTTCGACAAGGAAACAAAGTATTTAGTTTAGGGAAAATATCTTATTCAGTCATAACAATGGAAAAGTATAAAGACAATCATCACACTTTATTGATTCTGAATTCATTTACATCCTCAAATATCCCTTGATTCTAAGATAGATTACAAAGAATTTACTATGAATTCAACTATCATAGTTAAATGTAAATTTCGGCAGCATAACGGCAATGATCCCAATCATCCCCTAAGACTTAGGAGGAATTGATGAATCGACCAATAGTCTTCAAGAAAAATAGAGATTCTGGCAGCATTCCGACTCTATTTCGGTCATCTCCTGATACTTAGGAGAAATATGCCTTTCTGTCGGTGATTCTTCATTCTCTCCTGAATAAGAAGACCTTAAAGATTTGAAGACTTCCGCCATTTCGGCAGCATGACAGCCCATTGCTGTTATAGACTGCGGGGCAGTCGGTTTGTGCGGGATCGCCCAAACCATATAGTTTGCGCAGGTCCGCGCAAACTGTATGAGCCCGATGCTCGTTTGCGCGGATCCGCGCAATCTGCTAGAGTCTAATACTCCGCACCTTCGATCTTCTCCTTTGCTTTTCTTTCACTTTGAAATCGTTGAACCCCTTTTTAGAGAAAGAGGGGGGTATTTATAGACATTTTCACAGGTGTAAAACTCTGACTTGGGCGATGTGGGACAAAATAACACCCAATCATTTTTATATCACCGTCATACGCTTTACGCGGATAGGCGCAAACGATATGCTTTGCGTGATCTTGCGCAATCTATCTTCTTTGAGTGATCCCGCGCAATCTGTTTTACTTTGCGCGAGTCCGCGCAATCCGTTTACTTTGTGCGGTCCAGCGCAAAGTGTTCTCAGAACTAATTCTTTATTCCTTTCTTCCAACCTTTTTCCTAAATACCTTGATCTTTCCTTGCTTAAATTCTCCTCTTATTTTATGCCTCAACAGATGCCCCCTTGATCCGTTCTTTATTTGTTTCAGAAAATCAAAGAAAAGGATCAAATCACGCCTTTCTGCAGGGTTTGGGCGATCCCGCGCAAAGCTAGGTCGAGTACCGTACTCGACCATGAACCCTATAAATAGCGTAACAACTTAGTCATTTGCACAACTCTTTTCTGCTCTGGCGAAATTTTGCTTCTGTGCTTTGCCTCCGCGCAAACTATATACTTTGCGCGACCCCGCGCAAACCCTTGCAGTTTGCGCGAGTTCCTTCAAAGTCCAAACTGTTCCGCGCAATCCAAATACTTTGTGCAGACCCGCGCAAAGTGTTCCACACTTAGCCGATTTTCTCCTTTTGACCTTTTCCAGCACTTAGCCATTTTTCATCTTTCTTTTATTCCCATTCCGATATTCATCTTCTTTAATGGCCCGTATAAAGCAAACAGCCCGTCCCGTGACTCCTTCTGATCAACCTTCTTCTGATCAACCACCTGCCAAGCGAATAAAGACCACCTCCAGAACTCCTTATTTCAAAGAACCTGTTCTTCCCACTTTTGACTTTTTCGACCGCATCAAATCTCTTCCCTCCCCTATTCATAGATCCATATCCTTAGGAGAGATCAAATGTCCTCCTAAGCACGACAGAGAGTATGATTGGGACGAGTGGTTAAAAACTACGGCTCACATTCCCCCTGCCTCCCGTTCGAAGAAAACTCGCCGGAATAAGGCGAAAGAGTTTGCAGAGAAAATTAAGGAACACAAGAAGAAGAGACTTCAAAATTCATGGGATTCAGTACGAGTTGTAGAAGGTGTCATGAAGTTCGACAACCCTCATGCAGAAGGCATGACAATAATTTCCATCAATGTCTATCGCCATCAGTCCATGCTTGACTGTGAATCCAAGGATTGCGTTCATGGCGAAAGATTGATGTATACTGAATCATGGGCCACAAGAGAACCTCGGATCCTTGAAGGAGTCATTCAAACGCAGAAGCCGCGATAAAGGATAGGAGAAATTCATCCCATGATCTTCTTAGCTCCTTTCCATAGCCCTCACGACCTCTTTCCTTCACATTTTTATGAGACAGTTCGGCAACGTTTCCGAGATCGGGAACCACTCTGGGGACAAGCAGAATTTTACATTAGAAGCCTATTGACTGCTCGACGTTATTATTCTGATTGGGCAGAAGCCATTCTACTGAAGCATGCGAACACACTTGCAAAAATCGGCCTTTATGATGCTGTAGAAGTGACTTCTAAATACTTCTGTAGGGAACCCACTGTACTGAAAGGTTTCCTTGAGTACTGGTCGCCCACAACCAACTCCTTCCACTTGCCCTATGGTGAAATGAGCATAACACTTTGGGATCTTCACCGCATAGCCGGTCTTTCGATAACAGGTAAATTCTATGATGAATTTATTCCAACCAATAGGGAACTAGCCTTTATATCCTCTCCTGATCGCAAACTGTAAGTGTTATATTTTATATCCCTGTTTGTTGTCAAATTTGTGGTGCCAAAATCACTATTATATATCTTGCATAAGTGAAGCTCTCTCAAAGATCAACATTCATGAACAAGCTAAGCTCACAACAAGCAAAGCTCACGAGTACAAAGATCAAACTTGAATGTAAGAACTATTCACAAGACATGACTCAAGCACATGACTCAAGCTACAAGACTTCAAGAAGAGTACAAGGTAGTTCAAAAAGAACTCAAGACATTTCAAGATTGACTACATCAAGATTCAAGATTGAACTACATCAAGATTTCAAGATTGAACTACATCAAGACTTCAAGGCTTATACTTCAAGGTCACTAGTTCCTAATGTTTCAATGTCCTTACTTCATGGTTGAGGTTTGACTGACCTTAGGTTGACCTTAGAAGTAGGTCACTTTGGATACATAAATCGAATGTTTATTTTACATATTTGGTCTGTTCTTCGACTAGTCCTAGGCCTTCTTCGACTAGTCCTAGAGTTGCTTCGACCAGTCTAAGAAATTCCTCGATCAGTCGTAAGTTTGTTACAAAAATCGGATAAATTCTGTTAAGCTTCGACTAGTCCAGGAATCTGTTCGACCAGTCGAAGGAACAGTGTCGACTGTATCTTCGACCAGTCGAAAGTCTTCGACTCAAAGTCCAGCGATGTTTTTTAATTTCTTCGACCAGTCGAAGGAGACCTTCGACCAGTCGAAGGTGACCTACGACCAGTCGAAGGAGACCTTCGACCAGTCGTAGAATGGTCAAATCGCGCCTGATTTTTCAAATATCTGTTATTGCTTCGACTAGTCGAAGAGCTCTCTAGACCAGTCGAACACACGATCTGCTCACCTATAAATAGAGCACGAATCTCAGAAGTAATCATTGAATTAATTAATCCATTCAAGCCAATCTTCGTCGAACTTCTGAGAGATTATTCTGTGCTCCATCTAAGCTAAGTGTGCTTATTTAATATTCTCTTTCCTTAGCTTTATTTAATTGATTTTGTTTCTGCTATTCCAATCTAATTTGATAAGAGGAATTTTATTCCCTTTCTTTGGAATCAAAATCAATTAAGGCAAGCCCTACTTGGTTTATTTTAAAATCTATTAGAATTAGAACCATTGTAATTGAGTACTGGACATTGAACTTGGACATTCAATCATCTACTCTGATTTGGTTCTACCGGGCTGCTACAACGAAGGAGATAATCAGGTATTTTACATTTAATTGTAAATTCCTTTCTGTTTTGGTTTCTTTCAAGATTTGCCAGAAAAATCTTGTTGTATTGGTTATCTGAGGAGAGCCAGGAAAACTCAGAAGTGGGTTTTTTTTTTTGTGTAAGCCCACAGACAAAGACACAATTGTAAAGGTTTTTGGTGAACCTGGAAAACCTATTTTGTTAGTGAACGCTAATATCCCCTGTGTGAGGATATTAGGAGTGGAGTAGCATTTTGTGTGGCTGTTGTTTAACAGTTGGTGAACACACAGGCGAACCACTATAATCCCTTGTGTTGTGGTTGAATGATTTACATTTCTAATCTTTAATTATTCTTTTGTGGGATGTATGTATGGTGGTGAATGTTGTAATCATTTAATTCAAGCATTGTGAGAATTTTGTAATAGTTTAGAATTTATTTTCTGCTATTCCTTTATCAGCTTGATATTCAATTTCTTTTAAAAGTTGTTCCAGCAAGGTTGCCCTGCCATTTTTATGGTGTATGGCTGTCCCTAGAACAATACATTTGTGATTACAATTTATTTCAATTCAGTTTGTATTTATTTCTTTATTCTTCTTTGGTTTGAGATTTGATACAAAGATCTTTCTAGAAATAAGGTTGTCCTACCATAAACTCTGGTTTTTGGTGTAAGGTTGTCCTTAGAACAACATTTGTATCAACCTCTCAAGATCTAAATTTTGAGGTTGTTTCACTTTCCTGCATTGTGATTTACTTTGGCTATCATATTCTTATTAATTCCGCTGTTATAAGTTTTAATTTGGCATTGTCCTATTCACCCCCCTCTAGGACATATAGCTAGGCCTTTTTAAGTGGTATCAAAGCCTAATAGCTCGTTCTTATTGCTATTTATTTGGATTTATTTCCTGAGCTAACGATTTAAGCTATTTAAGATGTCAAATTTTGATAGCCTTTCAGTCACAAGGCCTCCACCCTTTGATGGCTTTAACTATGCCTATTAAAGCCAGAATGAGGATTTTCCTCAAATCAATGGATGAAAATGTGTGGCAAGCCACAGTGACTGAATGGAAACCTCCTATCATGGAAGTTACTGGGGTTGATGGTTCAAAATCTATGAAAGTCACACCATATTACCAATGGACCACTCTTAAGAAAAGTGAGAGTAGTGCAAATGCTAAAGCACTAAATGCAATCACTTGCGCACTATCACCGGATGAGTTCAAAAGAATCATTTCCTGTGATACTGCAAAGCAAGCTTGGGATATATTAGAAATGACACACGAGGGTACTACAATTGTCAAAAAATCTAAAGTCCAACTCCTCACAACCAGATTTGAAGAAATTCATATGGAGGAAAATGAAATGTTTATGGACTTTTACACTAGATTGAATGACATTGTAAACTCAATGTGGGGTCTTGGCGATAAAATCCCAGAAAGTAAAGTGTGTGCAAAGATATTACGCTCACTTCCTGAACGGTTCAATTCTAAAGTAACCGCAATCCAGGAACTTCGTGATACGGATAATATGAGGGTAGAAGAACTAGTTGGTTCTCTACAAACCTACGAGTTAAACTTTAAAGCTCCTAAAGGTAAATCTATCGCACTAAAATCTTCTAAATATAATTCAGAAGAAAATTCTGATTCAGAAGATGATATGGCTCTTTTAGCTAAGAAATTTTACAAGATTTTCAAAAGCAAGAAAAGGGTTGATTTTCAAAAATCGAATGATAAAAAGAAGTTTAGACCCAAATCTCAAAAATCTTTGAAAGATAGTCAATGTTACAACTGTCAAGAATATGGGCACTTAGCAAATAGATGTCCTAAAAAGGACAAACCCAAGAAGAAGGGTATGTTGGCTACATGGGATGAATCATCTGATTCTGAAGCTTCTTCTGAATCAGAAGATTCTGAAACTGAGTTGGGCAATGAGGTTAAAGCTCTTATGACTCTAGCCAAATTCACATTTTCAGATAATGACTCAACAAGTGAAGAAAATCTGAGTAGTGAATGTGAAAATGAAGATGATCTTCAAGACGCTTATAATGCCCTATATAAGGAAAGTTGTAAAATTGCTGTCAAACTTAAACTTCAAAAAGAAAAGTTTTCTAAACTCAAAGAATGTTTTGAATCACTTGTCTTAGAAAAATCACAAATTTCAGATTGTTTTGAAAAATCAAAATGCGATTTGGAATTCAAAACTCCCTAATTATTGATTTGAAATCTGAAATTGAGAAACTCAAAACTGAAGTATCTTCTCTTCTGAGTCTAAAGGACACATGGAAATATGCCCAAGGAGATCCAAAGTTAGAAAAACTTTTATCCGGATCAAGAAAATGTGGCGATCTATCCGGGTTGGGCTATGATAAAAATCTACCTCCTAAACAAAAGTATACTCCTCCTATGTTTGTTAAAGGAGAGTCCTCAAACTCAAAAGGGAAAAGTACTTATCAAGATTTTTCTAGAAATTCAAAAACTTTTCAAAAACCTAGAAGCAGCCATGTCAACTTTAATCAGAAACGAAATCCACTAGCTGAAAAGATAGTTGATTTACTCAAGGAGCTCTTAAAATCTAACTCTATAGGTCATTCTTACAACTATAAACAAAAGAAGACCAACTATGTTCCTAAACCCAAAACTGTTTTGAAATGGGTTCCTAAAGTTGCCTGCTTGGTTGCTCACACTGCTTTCAAAGCAACAAGTCATTCAAAGTGGTACCTAGACAGTGGATGCTCCAGGCATATGACAGGTGACAAAGCTTTATTCACGGATCTGAAAGATATGACTGATGGTTCAGTCACATTTGGTGATGGTAGCAACTGCAAGATTATAGGCCAAGGTACGGTTCAACTTTTTAATCTTCCTGTGTTTAAAAATGTCTTATATGTTGAAGGCTTAAAACATAACTTGCTTAGTATATCTCAAATATGTGATAATAACCATAGTGTTCGGTTTTCTAATCAAAGCTGTGAGATACTAAACAATAAGGGTTCTGTAATATTAACTGGACGTAGAACGTCTGAAAATTGCTATATTATTAGCGAATCCAGCTCATCTAATCAAACATGTTACATGGTCCATACAGACGAGACTGATTTATGGCACAAACGTCTTGGACATGTACATTATCAAATTTATATAGATTGAGCAAACGAGAACTTATAAGAGGTTTACCCAAACTTCAGAAATTAGATAAAATATGTGGTGAGTGCCAGATAGGCAAACAAACAAAAACTCACACAAAAAGGTGAATTCAAATACCACATCAAGACCACTCGAACTCCTCCACATGGATCTGATAGGACCTACCAGAACAGAAAGTCGTGGTGGGAAAAAGTATATCCTGGTAATAGTTGATGACTTTACCAGATACACTTGGGTAGTCTTCTTAAGGGATAAATCTGAAACCCTTGAAGAAGTAAGAAAAGTTCTCAAAAGGATTCAAACTGAAAAATCTTCTCAAATCAGTAAGATTCGTAGTGATCATGGATCTGAATTTGAGAATAGCAATTTTGAGAAGTTTGTACCGACCAAGGAATATTACATGAATTCTCTGCTCCCAAAACTCCACAACAAAATGGAATTGTAGAAAGAAAGAATAGGGTGCTTCAAGAAATGGCTAATGTCATGTTGAATAGCATGAAGCTCTCTAAAAATCTTTGGGCTGAAGCAGTCAACACAGCTTGCTATATTATTAACCGAGTTTATACTAGCAAAGATAATAATAAAACGGCTTACGAATTATGGTTCAATAAAAAGCCTACTGTTAAATACTTTCGAGTTTTTGGCAGCAAGTGCTATATTTTACGAGATCGTGAAAATTTGGGAAAATTCGATACGAAAAGTGATGAAGGGATTTTTCTAGGATATTCCTTAAACAGTCGTGCTTATAGGGTTCTGAACAAAAGGACTGGTGTGATTCAAGAATCCATCAATGTTGTCATTGATGATCACTTAAATAAGCCAATCTCAAATTCAGATAATGATGAAGTTCTAATCATTGATAAACCCGATACTTCATCGAATCAGACTGATTCTGAGTTAAGGACTGTTAAAGATCATCCAACCACACAAATTCTTGGAAACCCTCTCACCGGTGTTCGCACCCGTAGACAACTTGAGGATATATGTAATTATGCATGTTTTACATCCCAAATAGAACCATCTAACGTAAAAGAAGCTCTTGCTAATGAGAATTGGATTGTTGCGATGCAAGAAGAACTTAACCAATTTGTAAGAAATGATGTTTGGTATCTCGTACCAAGACCTAAAGATAAACACATCATTGGAACAAAATGGATATTCAAAAATAAGTCTGACGAATGTGGGAATATAATAAGAAACAAGGCTAGACTAGTGGTACAAGGTTATACTCAAATTGAAGGGATTGATTTCGATGAAACTTTTGTACCAGTAGCAAGTCGTGAATCTATCAGACTATTTATATCCATTGCATGTTATAGAAAAATAAAGATCTATCAGATGGATGTGAAAAGTGCTTTTCTAAATGGCGATTTACATGAAGAAGTCTATGTTGAACAGCCAATGGGTTTTGAAGATCCCAAAAATACTGATCATGTGTATCGGCTTAAAAAGGCTCTTTATGGATTAAAACAAGCACCTAGGGCATGGTATGAGAAACTAACAAAATTTCTTTTAAGTCACAATTTTCAAATGGGATCTGTTGATAAAACTCTGTTTGTTAAAAAACATAATGATCATATCTTAATGGTACAGATTTATGTTGATGATATCATTTATGGATCAACTTGTACTGACTTGACTACTGAGTTTGCAGATTTGATGAAATCACAGTTCGAAATGAGCATGGTTGGGGAATTGACTTATTTCCTTGGATTACAAGTAAAGCAACAACCTGAAGGAATATTCATTTCTCAATCTAAGTATGCTTTGAATCTAATCAAGAGATTTGGATTTGAGAATGGCAAGAATTTTGATACTCCTATGAGTACTACCCTGAAACTCTCAAAAGACTCTAATGGTAAAAATGTTGACTCAAAACTTTATCGGAGTATGATTGGTAGTTTGTTATATTTAACTGCTAGTAGACCTGATATTTCTCTAAGTGTTGGTATTTGCGCAAGATATCAATCTGATCCAAAAGAATCTCACTTGATTGCTGTCAAGCGAATTATTAGATATGTCGCAAGTACTGTAAATCTCGGTCTCTGGTATCCTCATGAGACTAGTGTCCAATTAGCTGGGTACTCGGATGCTGACTGGGCTGGTAATCTAGATGATAGAAAATCAACCAGTGGTGGTTGTTTTTACATTGGAAATTGTCTAGTTTCCTGGTTTAGTAAGAAACAAAATTCTATATCACTTTCAACAGCTGAAGCTGAGTATATCGCAGCTGGTAATGCATGTACACAGCTTGTTTGGATGCAACGAATGCTAAGTGATTATGGAATTAAACAGGATTCTATGTTATTACATTGTGATAATTCCAGTGCAATAAATATTTCAAAAAATCCTATTCAGCATTCTCGTACTAAGCACATTGACATTAGATTTCATTATATTAGGGAATTGGTAGAAGAAAAAGTTATATCTCTGGAATATATTCCTACGAAGATCAAGAGCTGACATTTTCACAAAACCTCTTGATAAAATTAGGTTTAAAAAGATGAAATTTGATCTTGGCATGTGCATTTTAAAATGATTATTTATGCCTACTTGTATCATAGTGTATATATTTGCTAGATTGAATTCCAATTTTTGTATAAATTGCAAGAAATATGAATTTTGGACATCCTTCGACCAGTCGTGAGTATACTCGACCAGTCGACCTTCGACCGGTCGTAGATATCCACGACCAGTCGTAGATCTCGGGAATCACTTAAAATTTGGGGATTTTTGCTTTCTTCCTCATTTCGTTTTTCCTCTCTAAGGAGCCGAGCTTCGACTTGTCGAACCCATCTTTCATGTTCTTCAAGGTTAGTGTTCCAAATCACGTTTTTCTTGCAGATTTGTGTCTAGATTGTTTACTTTTCAAGCTTAAGCTTTGTATTTTGGATTTCATTGAGATTTGGGGTTTGGATTTTGAAAAATCTGTTTTGAGAAAACCCACTTCTCAATCCTTTGCAACTTCTAATTTCCTTGATATCCGTGTTGCAAATGGCTTCTAGAGGTAGAAAAACTACTTCCCGTGGTCCTTCTTCTTCCTCCAGATCGACCATTATCACTAAGCGTCATCTTCTTGTTACCAATGATGATCCATCCTATGTTAGGGACATCAGATTACGTAATGTTATTGTTGAACATCCTGTTGATGTTAATCATATTGCACCCTTTGACATCCTTCCTATGCTTGAGGCTGTAGATTGGGTTAACTTATTACATTGGGGTGGGCTTGCATACCGGTCCATTGCCCAATCCATGTTTACATGTATTAGTGCTTTTTCACAGGATAATTTAACTTTCAAAATATCTACTAGAGAAGGGCTTTTTGATATTGATCGTCATTTAATTTCAGCCCTTATGGACATTCCTGTGAATGATGAGGGTATTCCTATCCATAACTTAATTGATAAACCCTCAATGTCTGAAAAACGCATGCTCACTAGAGACTTGTTCAACATGGATGTTCAATGGACATAAAAAGGGAATGCGCTTCCCGCAAGGTATTTGTTACCCAAGTACAGAATTCTCCACAAAATCTTTGTGTCTAATCTGTATCCTCGTTCGGGTAATAAAACTGACTTGACTTCTTTATGGTTCGTGTTATCCATGTATCTCCAAAGGTACTCAGATTTGTTTACCATCCTTAATCTGTCATTTCATTCTTCAGTTTAGACTCCATCCTGGTCATAGTGACATTCCTTTTGCCTATTTAATGACTGTATTGGCTACACATATGTTAGTCGATATGCCGGTTGATGAGGCACCTATCATCATCTGATTTTCAACAACTCTAATATCAATAAGATGAAGCTGGATTTACTTCCTGAACAAGGTGGTAATGGTGGTGGTGCTGGTCATGAAGAAGCGGGGATGACATTAATATGGATGACATTTTTGAGGAACTGGATTCTGACTCAACAAATGATCCAGATTTTGAACCATCTGATGTTGATGCTCGTCTGAGTGCATTAGAGGATAAAGTTGAGAATATAAATGTAAAGATGGAAAACATGTCTGTTGCTCATGATTTACAATTCAAGTACATGCGCAAATATCTTAGGCGATTGAACAAAGGCATGCACCAACTTGATCCTTCTATTCCTGCTCCGTCATCTGGTTCTAGTTCTGATTAGTTTTTATGAGACTTTGGTCTGTAATAACTTTTTAACTTAGCACTTGGTTGATATCTATGTTTGAGTAGGATATTATCTATGTTTTATGCTGGATATTTATTCTATGTGAAGCTATGTTGAGTATCTCTATCTCTATTTGCTATAATCTCATAACTCCTCATGTTTACTCTCATATATCCCTTTATTTAGTTCTCCTTTATTGTTGTTTCCTTTGTCATATTGTGACAAAAAGGGGGAGAATGGTTTATTCTTAACGATATGATTGTGAGAGGAGTAGCATTGGTTATGTTACTCAGGGGGAGTATGTTTGAATGATGAATGTTGAATGTTGAATATTGAATATTGATTTGCAGGTAAGCCAGTTGATATGAACTGGTTCATATCTCTTTAACCAGTTGTTTTATTTTATATTTATCTTGGTTATGTGTTTTGTCACTAATTTGACAAAGGGGGAGATTGTAAGTGTTATATTTTATATCCCTGTTTGTTGTCAAATTTGTGGTGCCAAAATCACTATTATATATCTTGCATAAGTGAAGCTCTCTCAAAGATCAACATTCATGAACAAGCTAAGCTCACAACAAGCAAAGCTCACGAGTACAAAGATCAAACTTGAATGTAAGAACTATTCACAAGACATGACTCAAGCACATGACTCAAGCTGCAAGACTTCAAGAAGAGTACAAGGCAGTTCAAAAGAACTCAAGACAATTCAAGATTGAACTACATCAAGATTTCAAGATTGAACTATATCAAGATTTCAAGATTGAACTACATCAAGACTTCAAGGCTTATACTTCAAGGTCACTAGTTCCTAATGTTCAATGTCCTTACTTCATGGTTGAGGTTTGACTGACCTTAGGTTGACCTTAGAAGTAGGTCACTTTGGATACATAAATCGAATGTTTATTTTACATATGTTTGGTCTGTTCTTGACTAGTCCTAGGCCTTCTTCGACTAGTCCTAGAGTTGCTTCGACCAGTCTAAGAAATTCCTCGATCAGTCGTAAGTTTGTTACAAAATCGGATAATTCTGTTAGGCTTCGACTAGTCCAGGAATCTGTTCGACCAGTCGAAGGAACAGTGTCGACTGCATCTTCGACCAGTCGAAAGTCTTCGACTCAAAGTCCAGCGATGTTTTTTAATTTCTTCGACCAGTCGAAGGAGACCTTCGACCAGTCGAAGGTGACCTACGACCAGTCGAAGGAGACCTTCGACCAGTCGTAGAATGGTCAAAGCCTTCGACCAGTCGTAGAACGGTCAAAGCTTATCGCGCCTAATTTTTCAAATATCTGTTATTGCTTCGACTAGTCGAAGAGCTCTCTAGACCAGTCGAACACACGATCTGCTCACCTATAAATAGAGCACGAATCTCAGAAGTAATCATTGAATTAATTAATTCATTCAAGCTAATCTTCGTCGAACTTCTGAGAGATTATTCTGTGCTCCATCTAAGCTAAGTGTGCTTATTTAATATTCTCTTTCCTTAGCTTTATTTAATTGATTTTGTTTCTGCTATTCCAATCTAATTTGATAAGAGGAATTTTTATTCCCTTTCTTTGGAATCAAAATCAATTAAGGCAAGCCCTACTTGATTTTATTTTAAAATCTATTAGAATTAGAACCATTGTAATTGAGTACTGGACATTGAACTTGGACATTCAATCATCTACTCTAATTTGGTTCTATCGGGCTGCTACAACGAAGGAGATAATCAGGTATTTTACATTTAATTGTAAATTCCTTTCTGTTTTGGTTTCTTTCAAGATTTGCCAGAAAAATCTTGTTGTATTGGTTATCTGAGGAGAGCCAGGAAAACTCAGAAGTGGGGTTTTTTTTTTGTGTAAGCCCACAGACAATGACACAATTGTAAAGGTTTTTGGTGAACCTGGGAAAACCTATTTTGTTAGTGAACGTTAATATCCCCTGTGTGAGGATATTAGGAGTGGAATAGCATTTTGTGTGGCTGTTGTTTAACAGTTGGTGAACACACAGGCGAACCACTATAATCCCTTGTGTTGTGGTTGAATGATTTACATTTCTAATCTTTAATATTCTTTTGTGGGATGTATGTATGGTGGTGAATGTTGTAATCATTTAATTCAAGCATTGTGAGAATTTTGTAATAGTTTAGAATTTATTTTCTGTTATTCCTTTATCAGCTTGATATTCAATTTATTTTAAAAGTTGTTCCAGCAAGGTTGCCCTGCCATTTTTATGGTGTATGGCTATCCCTAGAACAATACATTTGTGATTACAATTTATTTCAATTCAGTTTGTATTTATTTCTTTATTCCTCTTTGGTTTGAGATTTGATACAAAGATCTTTCTAGAAATAAGGTTGTCCTACCATAAACTCTGGTTTTTGGTGTAAGGTTGTCCTTAGAACAACATTTGTATCAACCTCTCAAGATCTAAATTTTGAGGTTGTTTCACTTTCCTGCATTGTGATTTACTTTGGCTATCATATTCTTATTAATTCCGCTGTTATAAGTTTTAATTTAGCATTGTCCTATTCACCCCCCTCTAGGACATATAGCTAGGCCTTTTCACAAACCTTCGATCTCTGAAACCACTATCGAACTGTTCAAGGAGATGAGTAAATTTCCTAGTTTTCACAAGATCCCCCCTTTGCAGTGGCTGGCACATTTTTCCAGAGGCATCAGGTATTTATCAGTCTAATAATCAACTCTTTTCCTCATACTCTTATTATCTAGAGATTTCTGCATCTCTCTCTTACATTTATCTGTTTATATATATATTTTTGAAGATTTAGTGATTACCACTCCAAGGAACTAATAAAGCTCCGAGACGCGATGAAAGGAAGACCAGAATATAGCTCTTTCGGAGAACTTGCAGCTTTCTTGGCCTATTGGCTAAGCTTAGTCGTACTGCCCAGCTCTAAATGGGCAGATGTTGTTCGTCCCACCGTCTTTGTTGTGGCTGGTGCTTTGGCAGAAGGCTACAAATACTCCCTTGCTCCCCCAGTATTATGCTCTATTTATAGAGCCCTTGGAGAGGTAGCTACCCATGTGAAGGATCCCATTCTCGGAGCCTCGTCTGCACATACCCCTTGGCATTATATCACAGGGTGGTTAGGGGTCTACTTTCCTTTGACTTTCGAAGCCTCAGAGCAAGCATATGTTCATCCTTCCCATCTTCCGCTCTAGTTCTTTCAACAAAGAGCGATGGCCAAAAGAGCGTATGACTGGGTTGCCAATAAAATTCGGGATGATGACCAAACAAACTTCTTTCAATTCTGCCTTTATCATCATACCGAGGATACAGACATGGTGGACCAAGAAACACTTACTGCAGCGGAAAGAGCTTTCTTCTTTTCCATTCGTTCTTGCAGCTTACCCCTTCGGGAAGGGACAGAATTTTGGAGGGAACCTTACTACCCCAGTCGTTTCGCTCGTCAATTCAGTTACGACCAAACCGTACCACAAGATTGCGGGCTAGTTACTCGAAAGATGCGTT
The DNA here is from genome assembly GCA_021015155.1 of Magnolia officinalis. Classification (NCBI taxonomy): domain Eukaryota; kingdom Viridiplantae; phylum Streptophyta; class Magnoliopsida; order Magnoliales; family Magnoliaceae; genus Magnolia; species Magnolia officinalis. The sequence continues at coordinate 69,593 of JAJHSJ010000559.1, forward strand.
GTTATGGAACAGGTCCTCTCAACTGGGCCATGATATGGAAACAGCTACTGAATAGTTGCGTTGGATCTTCCTTCATAATTCCAGCTGTAATCGCATAGTCCGTACATCATATGGCTGGATGCGATGGTGGGATCATCAGTCATACTTGGTCACTAAGTGCTTGCCGATAGATTCCTCCATTTTTCTCCATCCGCTTAGGCTGAAAGGCAGAAATCTAGAGAGTGGAATTGGCTATATCCTAGAAAAGAGTCATGCATCTCATCACGAAGAAATTTGTAGAAAGATATCGTTAGAAGACCCTATCCGTGAGATAAAGCCTATTAACACTTTGGATGGCTGGTTTGCTCATGGAGTTTTGAGAGATTTTGAGCAATCTTGTCGGGACTTTATAGATCAGGCTGCAGATGACGCTGAAGGTGCATCTTCCCCAATTCCTGCAAAGTCTGCAGCGGTTCAAGAAGAACCAGTTAATGATACTCCTATACCTCCTCCACAACCCCTTTGTCCTAGCTCATCTTCTCCGATGACTAGATCAAGGACGCGCTTACAGGCATCATCTCCTATTCTCTCAGAGGGGATTAGACAAGCATCCGTCTCCCCTAAAATCAAAGAGTCTGCACCAGAGAGCAGCCGAGCTGCTTCTTGTAAAGGAAAGCAAGTTGTCGTTGAGGAAGTTGACGAAGAAATTTTGGGAGATGAGAGTTCAGCTTCATCATCAGAGACTACTTCCTCTTCGCAGTATGAAGACGACGAGGACAGTGACAGCAGTGAGGATAAAGATAACGATTTCGAAGAAGGCGAAGTTGATATTGGCGGAGAAGAGGAAGCGATTATAGAAGGAGTTGAAATGGAATCTCTTCCTGCAACCTCTAAAGCTCTCCCTGGCATCAATATTCTGGCTAAATCTCCAGCAGTTGAGGAAGACGAGGAAGAACATTTAGATCATGGTGAATACGGATATTCACCAGGTAAAGGAGATTTAACTTTCATGTGCAGATATTTATCTACATATTTAATAGCAATTATTTATTTAGAATTATTGTGTCTCCCTTTTTTAGGTGCTCGGGTTGCTGAGATAGGCGCAATTTCTTCAGTGAATCCTCCTGCAGTAATCTCACCAAGAGCTCCTGTAGTTCTGTTGGTGGTACAGAAAGTGGTAGCTCATGAAATTATATTTCCAACAGAGACCACTGACTTGCCAACTCCAACTACCAGAGATTCTAGTACGGAAGCTAGAGCATCATCTTTTGCTGACATGGTGGGACTCGGCCCTTCTGCGACTCAGGGAGCTTCTCCTTCTGTTAATCGTATTATAGCGACAAGTATATACATGCACTAGTTATTTTACTTAGAATCGCATACTTCATAATATATCTGAATGCCTTTCTCCTTTTGCTCTAGGAATTTCTTCTTGCAGCGGTGCTGCCAGTTCTGACTCTGTGGCCACTACTTCTGAACATCGTCTTTTGCAAAAGTCCCTGTTCACAAAATGCTTATGGTGAAACACTCTTTGTTGGCGATATCCCATATCTTCAGAAACTCTGATCAATGGTAGGACTTGGACGTTGCTATGGAGATTTTGGAGAGCTCTGCCAAGATGGCTAAAATTAACATATCTCCTTTGCGCAATTCGTTCCTTAAATTTCGTGATTCAGTAATCTCATTGGCGTCGGTAGAAAATGTTACAATTGCCCCTGAGATTTTAGAATATAGGAAGCAGTTGACTGCATCTCAAGAACAAGCCTCTTTAACGGATTCGTCTATCTCCAAACTTGAACAAGAATATCTGATTCTTCAAGATCAATTAAAGATTCATATTGATGAGAGAGTGACCACCCAAGATCGTATCGCAGCCCTGAAAGAGGAAATCTCTCAACTGGAGAGAAAGAATCATGAGCAAGACTTAGTCATTCAGGACGTTGAAGAAAGGATGCGGGCGAATGTTCAATCCCTTGATATAGAAAAATTTGTACGACTCCAAGGTAGAGAAATGATCGCTTCTTTGGAAAGAAAGCTAGCCGGTGTTCCTGATCAGGCGAAACTTATTCTTGAGAAAAAATCTAAGCATGATGCAGCTCAAGCACGATTAAAAGAGGATTTGCGCAAATATATAGAGGCAGTAGAAGTTACGGAAGAGCTTTAAACATGTGATTTTTGAATGTATAATCTTTGTTTACATGCTTTTGAATGTAATTTTTGTTTACATAATTTTGAACGGGTTATTTTATTTTGACTTAACATATGCTTTTATGATGGCATTTTGAGATATTTACAATGGCATTTACCACATTGCATATTGATGACATTTATGCTATTTTCATACAGTATTTTCATCATATCCTTAATTATAATTTTCGAGCCTTTTATGCTTTGTTAGTGCGGGATTCTCTATGTGAGTATTAAATTGGCGGTGCTAAGTTTCAATTTAATTAGTCACACACAGTTTAAGCTCATGAGTAGTGGAGCGCGCGCACACACACAGTTTAAGCTCTTGAGTAGTGGAGCACTTGTGGGTCTTATGTGATGGCCGCTGTAACTCTCTAGAGTTCTCTTGGACTTTTCACTGCCTTGAGCTCATGGCCACGGTCCATCAGAGGGGCCCATTGACGCTACCGGGTGGTGAACTGTTGGTTTTTACGCACAGGGTTGGCCACGGTAACTCTCTAGAGTTCGCAAGGCTACCTTTGGACACCAAATCTAGGGTCGCCAGTCCATCAATGAGTAGGTTTAAGCTCTTCCTCACGAGTTATTACTGAAATCAAACCCTAGATCTGGAGGGTCTTACGCATGGTTGGCCTAAAGCTCGCACTGCGGCCCCTGTTTTCTTCGTCTGCAAGGTCGAGCCCATTCACGGGAGGGCATTTTCATCCATTCCCCGTGGCACTGCCGGAAGCTATACAGACGGCATGAGAGTTACGGTGACTAGTCTTTGCGGATTTATGGCCTTTTAGGCTTTGAATCCTTGACTTCGTCAACTGCCCGCATGGGTGCGCACGATGGTCTTCGCGGGCTTTTTAAAGCCACTGACTCCTCGCCGCTGCCTGAATGGCAATCTTCATAGGTCTTACGTATAGTTGGCCGGCTCTTTTAGAGCTTGATCCTTTGAGAGCGTGATCTTGATCTTTTTTTTTTTTTTTTTTTTTTTTTTTTTTTACTCTTTTAGGATTTGGCTTGGCTATACTGCCTCTTTGACTGAGATTGATATGTCTCTTTTAGGATTTGGCTTGGCTATACTGCCTCTTTAAGAAGATCCGTGCCTTGTAGGGCAATAATAATTATGATCATCGTCATTGCCAGTATAGTAGATGCTTCTGACTGAGATAATATCTTCAAGAAGATCCACGCCTTGTAAGGCAATATATCAATCTTGTCAATATCTTCAAGAGAATCTTCAAGATGATATTGACTTTGTCAAACTTATTTGGTGATGATGATGATCATATATATTTTCTAAATGCTTGCTATCATTGTTGACATGCTCGTGAACTTCTTCTTCGTAACTTCTTTTGTTGACATATAGACATAATCTTATTCATCCTTGCCCCCTTTTGATACAGAATCATTATACCGATAATATCTAGGTCAAAATCAACATATTTATCTTCAGGGGTAGTATCTTTTGATGAAGCGGGCGTTGACAAGTATACTGATACCCTGTCCCTCTTGATTTGCGATTCTATATGCCCCATTGGAGTATACTTCTTTTACCACATACGGACCGTCCCATTTGGGCTCAAACTTGCCCCCTGTTTGGCGGTTGACCACTATAGGTCTTTTCAGCATTAACACCATATCTCTTTTTTTGAAAGAGCGATATTTGACTTGCTTATCAAAGGCAGCCGATATCCTTGCCTGATATGACTGCAACCGCTGCTGAGCTGTAAGACGCTTCTCATCGAGCAGGTCTAATTCTTTCAGCCTTATTTTTGCATTTTCATCATCTGTTATAGACTGATGTACCGCTATTCTGAGCGACGTCACTTGCATTTCAATTGGGATAACTGCCTCCATACCATAGATTAATGAATACGGTGTCGCCTCTGTTGCTGTATGATGAGTAGTTCTGTAGGCCCATAATGATTCCTGTAACTTTTCATCCCAATCGCGTTTATTGCCCGTCACCGTTTTCTTTATTATTTTGACAATCATTTTGTTAAACGCCTCTGCTAATCCATTGGTCGGAGGATAGTAAGGTGTTGAAAACGAATGTTGGATGCCGAACTTCTGGCACAACTTTTCCATGCCTCTATTTTTAAAAGGGGTGCCATTATTAGAGACGATCTTTTTTGGAATACCATGACGGTATATTATGGCATGCCGGATGAAGTTGACCACGTCCTTTTCTTTAACATTACACAAGGCGACCGCTTCAATCCACTTGGAAAAATAGTCTGTTACTGCCAAAATATATTGTTTTCCCTTAGACGAAGGTGGATTTATAGGGCCAATTACGTCGAGTCCCCAAGCTGAAAAAGGCCAAGAAGCAACGGACTGATGTAAATCTTCCGGGGGAACGTGTATTATATTCCCATGTATTTGACATTCATGACACCGCTTCGCATATTCTATCGCATCTTTGAACATGGTAGGCCAGCAATAACCCATTTGATGCACTCTATGGCATAAATTTCGGCCAGCTTGATGCGCTCCACATTCTCCTAAATGTGCTTCCCGCAGCATTTGATTTGCTTCTTGCTTGTCTAAGCATCGTAACAGCATTCCATTATAAGACTTTCCATACAACACTTCGCTGCACATGACAAATTTGCCCAATTGCTGCTTAATCTGCTGTCTTTGCGCATTATTTTCTGGCAGGATGTTATATCTGAGATAATCGACGAAAGGCTGACGCCAATCATCTGTCGTTACTTCCAGACAAGATATAGGAAATATTTTAACGGTTTCTTTGATAACCTCTGCAGATGGCAGGAATCTTCTTTCTTCGATAGTTACCTGGAGAGGACTTCGATTTGTACAGGACAGAGCCGCTGCCAGACTGGCTAAAGCGTCTGCTTTTGCATTCTCAGATCGCGGTATATGTTTGATTTCTACATAACAAAACTGTTCAAGTAACTGTTGTGCCTTCCGACAATAAGGCAGGAGTTCTTGTTTCCTTACTTCGAATTCTGTTGTCAATTGATTTATAATCAATTTAGAATCTCCGAAGATATGCAATAATTTTATTTCCATTTGTTGCGTTATTTCCATTCCGATAATGAGGGCTTTGTATTCAGCCTCATTATTCGTGCATGTAGTCCCCAGTGTGAAGGAGTATGGTAACAGATTGCCTTGAGGAGTAATGAATATCACTCCTGCCCCCGCTCCCGATGTTCGAGCAGCACCGTCAAAATACATTTGCCATGGGCTCTGGGATTCAGCTAACATAACCTGCTCGTCTGGGAAGTCATCATTAATTTCTTCACTTTCTGTCATAGGATGTGCTGCGAGGAAATCTGCCATAGCCTGCCCTTTTACTGCTTTTGCCGGTTTATATGAAATCGTATATTCTGATAACAATAACATCCATTTGGCTAATCTTCTCGACAACATTGGCCTGGTCATCAAGAATTTAATAGGATCTGCTCTTGAGATTAAAGTTATATCGTGTGAGAGACAATAATGTCTTAACTTTTGTACAACAAATATCAACGCCAAACATTCTTTCTCGATCGAAGAATAATTACATTCTGCCCCCATCAATGTTCGACTTAGATAATAAAGAGCATTCTCCTTTCCGGTTTCATTTACCTGTGCCAACAAAGCACCCAAAGAATTTGTAGCTGCAGATGTATACAAGATAAGCGGCTTACCTCTCACTGGAGTTGTTAATACCGGCAGCTGTTTCAGCAACTCCTTAATCGAATCAAATGCATTTTGACAAGCGTGATCCCATACAAATTCCGTATCTTTCTTCATTAGCCAAAAAAATGGCTGACACCTTCCTGCGAGGTTTGAAATGAAACGGCGAATGTATGCCAGTTTTCCTTGTAAAATTTTCAATTCCTTCAGCGTTGTCGGTGGCGGCATATTTTGAATAGCCTTAATTTTCCCTGGATCGATCTCGACGCCTCTATGTCGTACAATGAAGCCGAGAAATTTGCCAAAAGATACCCCGAACGCGCATTTAGCTGGGTTCATCTTTAATTGTTTCTTTCTGAGTCGACGGAAGACTGCTGCCAAATGTTCACGGTGTTCTTGATGATCTTCTGACCTGACCTCCAGGTCGTCAACGTAGCATTCAACATGTTTATGCATCATATCTTGAAAGATATTTTTCATCGCCCTCTGATATGTTGCCCCAGCATTTTTAAGACTAAAAGGCATAACTTTGTAACAGTAAATCCCAAGCGGTGTTCTGAACGCCGTTGCCTCTTCATCTTCGGGCGCCATCCTGATTTGATTATAACCTGCATAACTGTCCATAAAAGAGATAATAGCATACTGAGTAGTACTATCGATCAATAATTCTGTTATCGGGAGAGGGAAGTCGTCCTTTGGACATGCTTCGTTCAGATCTCTGAAGTCAATACATACTCTGATCTGCCCATTCTTCTTTTTCACAGGAACAAGTTTGATATCCACTTGGGATATTTAACTTCCCTGATGAATCCAACTTTTATTAGTTTGTTTACCTTCTCTTTGATTAACGGAATCAGGTCTGGGTGAAAGCGCCTTTGTGCTTGCTTTATTGGTTTCTTTTCTTTGGACATGTTTAATCGATGCATTGCTACAGAGAGTTCCAGTCCTGGCATTTCTTCATATGTCTAGGGGAAGACATCTTTATTTTCTTTGAGAAGTTGGCCATATTTCTCGAATTCCTGTTCAGAAAGACTGACGCTGATGAATGTATTCCTTGGTTCTTCTTCTGTTCCCAAATTTATTTCTCGCAAGCCATCTATTGTCGGTTGCCCCCCGTCTTCTATTTGTTTTGGAGCTGTTTCCCTTAGGGTCTTGCTCTGGCATCTGTGTAGCCAAAGTCATATTTACTGATACCATATTTACTGATGACTCTGCTCCTAGCCCCTGGAATTTTCTCCGCTTTTCCTGACCAACCCCGAGAGGGATTTGAATTCCTTTCCCATGATTCTTGTAACGCCCTGAAAATCGGGGGTCGAGCATAATCTCAACTCCCGAGTTCCAGAACATCACTTATGCAACAAAATGAATGATGATTGAATGTTGACTGTATTCGTGCATTGAACATGAGTGAGATTAAGCCAAAACAGCATATCATACTCCAGAGACAGTTAAATTTGCAAGCGGAAGACTGTGATAGATAGATAAAATATATAACTTATGATGAGTCTCCAGAGTGTGATAACATTACCAGGTTAAATAAATACAGGTGCAGTTCTAAAATGTACCAAATGTGAGGAAGTGTAATGCCTCCTATCCCATGTACCATAGCCCCGTCAATACAATATCAGGTCTTCATCGACCTGTCAGAGAGATACAGATAGGAGAATTCCTCCTATCATCATAGAAGTAGTCCGGCCCTGCTTCACAAGCATCGCCACCACCTGAAACTCAACAAATCTGGTTGGTGTGTACAACACCGTCCCGTAACGTGGGAGTGAGTGATCAACTCAGTGGAACAGTAAAGCATAGGTTAACATGTTATCAATTCAATCAAGCAGTAATGATAAAGCAGTACAAATCAAACAATTCTAACTACTCTTATTAAATGCAAGAATGAAATGACATGATGCTGTATGCCCTTGCCAAACCACCCTCAAGCGACATCATCTTACGTTCGCGAATGCTTACTCCCTCAGTGCGCCACATCTACAAAGCACATGCGGTGCGATGATGCTCATGATTACCAAGTTTTTATTAGTCCATTTCAAACAGCAGTATTGGGAAACTAAGGTACCTCCCTTGTATCATTCCCAAACATGATCCATTCTAGGGTCGTCAATCCTAGTTATTCTCATACGATGTTATGGTTTGAGAAACGTAGTGAAGGCATCGCAAAGGGCTCATCACCCGTCAGCGCGGATACAGATCTCACCGTATGCGGCTCAATTGCTGGCCGTCAGCTCGAGTACAGGTCTCATCGTACTCGGCTCAATCACTAGCCGTCAGCTCGAGTACAGGTCTCACCGTACTCGGCTCAACTCACACTGTAGTTGCTGTGAAAGACTCGTGGCCAATCACAGACCCTTGGAGTGTACTCGATGATACTACGGAAGACTCGTCGCCCGTCAGCACGAGCACAGATCTCACCGTACTCGGCTCTCGCCGAGGTATCGACAGCTCGAATACAGTGTCCCATACCACCATATTCGGCTCACGAGTTGATTGCGCAATGGTCACTACGGGGAGGCACATGGCCCCAGCGTAGGCCGACAGCTCGACCACGGTGTCCCATACCACCATGCCCGGCTCATGCGACTTAGCGGATCTAGGTACCATGGTTAAACGGGGATCGCCACTGGTAAGTTTGGTACCCTAGGTTCAAGCAGTAGCGACCAAACAGGGTGAACATGCATAAGGCAGATCGGGTTACTTGATGAGCTCGACTAGCACGATCGCCCGTTGAGCTGCACGACATGAAGTGCATAAACAACTTCGTGTGGCCTAGCCACTGCCGACAGGCAACGCACGACTCGAGTTCGTCGAACACATCCCACGTGGCAAATGAATCTCAGCCACGAGTTCAATCTCGTTACCGATTGCCTGGACTATAATCATAGCCCCAAACACAATCAATTACAGAGATATAAAGCAGTAATAGATCAGGATTCAAATCATACAATCAGTCGGGTATTATCCGTTTAGGGCTGCAAGGGCTGTTGCACGCACTCGTTGCTCCGCTCCCCCATCACCCATGACGGATCATACAACTTAGATATAAATTTAAGCATATACATTACATAGTTAACATCATAAAGCAGTTGAGCATGTTATGAATCACAACATAAGCATGAGTTTGTACATGTTCAATTCCTAATCACACAACTATCAAAGGAGATCATACACATAGTTAAAAGAGGTTGAGAATCATATCTCAACACCCTTATACTTTACAATTTGCTAACTACTACTCATTCAGACATTTCAAGAAACACTTAAACAAACATACATCAACATACACGACATATGTCGATCACATAGGCATTAGGCCAAATCCTTTCACTAGGGAGTTGCCCCAATCATAACACGCGTACACCCACGATGGATAGTCATGGCAAGCAGGAATCCGAGTTCCATATTCATTCAGTCATTTCCACAAACACTTGGGCCACACATTTTAGCATATATAGTGTATACTGGCCGTGGCGTGATTTAGGGCAAATCCTTTCGTCAAAGGGATATCGCCATTACAACAATCATATATCCATGACAATTAGTCATGGCGAGCACGAATGAGAATGCTATACTCATTCAGCCATTTTCACAAACACTTAGAATACACTATTCCAACATACCTAGTGTATGTTAGCAAACATGTATTAGGGCTATTCTTTCGCTAAGCGGTTATTTTATCCGCGTATACCATATTCATACAACAATTAATCATGACAATTATATTTCCAAAATCCGCACGTATGCGGTATTTCTAAAATACGCAATTTCAACATACATGACATTTACACATGAACATGTATTTTTGCGATTCTTTTCGCCAAACTAACATTTTATCCACACATGATATAATCAAACATTAAATAAACATGTCAAACATTTTCCCAAGAAAATACGTATACGGTATTTATACGTATATCTAGAGTATGTGAAAATCCATATTCTTTATCGCTAATCGAAACAGGAAACGGAAAGCACTTTGTACATGTGCATTTGCATACAGATCATGAATCTATCATTATCTGACATTGAAAGCGTTGAAAAACGTAACTTATACGCTTAAAGTCCTCACCCTTTGTCGTAGAATCGTAACGAAGTTGATAGGTTCGCTAAGCTTCCGTATACGGGAGTTTGGCAACCTAGAGAACGAAATAGGTTAGCTATTTCACAACCTACAACCACCCAAGCCCCAAATCAGATTAGGGTTAGGGTTTATTACCTAGAAATGATGCCGGAATCGCCGGAAAAGCGTCAAGAAGGATGCGGTGGAGCATGGATAGCAGCAGGGAAGGACGGCAAGGAGATTCTCCCACTTCTCCCTCACTTTCTCTCTCTTTTCCCTCTCTCAAATCCAAATTCGTATGGCTGGAATGGGAGAGGGTTTAAGGTCCTTATATAGCCTAAAACTTCACCGAAATAGACTCCTGTTCAGGGGTTACTGCTAATATAGGATATTCGCCACTTTTCCAGCTCAAAAGAGGTGTTCTGGTGGCCCTCTTTGAGCCAAACGTCAGACTTAAGCTCACCACACATGGATCTATGAGGGATCACGTTTTCGACTCGATCGGATTCCCAGATCGCACGTGGCGGACCACTTTCAGTTCAACGGTCAGTGGGCCACGATCCGAAATTCCAAGTACATGCAAATGTTCCTGAAATTTTTCCTGATCCGAGGGTGTAATTTGGTCTGATTCTGACGGTCAGGTTGCTTAATACTGATGCGCAAGCGAAAGGTGCCAGATCACTATTCCAGATATTTTCTTTTCAAAGGAATAGTGTTTTTCACACACCCTCGCTCCGGATCGAAATAAATGACCGTGGGACATCGGTCGGAGCTGATTTTTGAGATGATTGTCAAGCCCAGTGGGGCGGTCCTAGTTCCTTAGATTCGTGTTAATCGGACTCCCGATGTGCGATCTAGACCCAATAAGAAGTTTCGTTTCATTCCCGAGAGCAGCCGGGTAATGAGTTTGGCTCTAGACTTTAGGGTAACCTAGAGTCACCAATTCTGCAAGTTTTGGGTCTTGCAGATCGTATTTAAAGCGATCCCAACGGATTTCATGGCTAATCGAGTTTGCACTTAGTTAACTTTGTTAAATTTCTAAAGGATTTAATCCTAATTGTTTTCTGGTTGAGATGGTAATTAGGCCTTTGCAGTTTGTATATAAAGTGATCCAAGTTTTACTAATTAGCTAGTTTAAGATAGTGTCTAGGGCGAAAGTGCTTTGAAAAATTGGAAGCACAAGGTAGTGAAGGGTGGGATTTGTGAAGAAAATGGTTTAAGACGGGATTTGAGGCTTTGAATTGAGCGTTTGAAAAGTTAATCAGGTGTTAAGATTGACCCAATGCCTAAGGATGTCTAATCCCAGGTTGGCAAAAATCCGGGATGTTACAATTCTGTCCGGTGTGTTTGTTATAATCAAAGCCCATATTTCTCATGATTTTATTGCTTGCTGCACTGTATTTTTTCAAATTTTGCAGTGTTAGCTCTCCGTGATATACATTGCTTGTGATCTCCTCCTTTGTTTTTGCTGCAGCATGGAATTCTATCGGCTCAGGGTGTTTAGTATTAGCCTTGACTTCAAATCTTCCTGGAGCGACTATAAATGGCTTACACCTTTCAATTTTGGGTGAAGGCATCGTATAATTGGACTGTAAAATTTCAAACTGTTTTGTCGATAACAATGTTAACGGCGGTTGCCCGGGTTGTCTCAGACGCTTGGGCACGAAATAGAACTTCTTTCTTGCTTCTGCAGTCCTAGAAGATTCCGCCCTTTCTTCTCTAACATTGTTTATTCGGTCGTCTTTTAAGACTCTCTTTTCATCATCTTTTCCCACCTCTTCAGAGAAACCTTTATAATAGCTGGCATCCGCAAAGAAAGACTTAGCTTCTGTATATGGTTTCGCATCAGCCATCACTTTGCATTGCATTCCGTCCTTACAGTATTCGAAACACTGATGTAGAGTAGATGGTACAATACTGTACTGATGTATCCACGGCCTTCCCAAGAGAAGGTTATACGTTGTCAAAGCATTTGTAACGTGACACACGACAGTAGCAATTAAGTCTCCCACTTCCAATGTCATTGTAATCTTACCAAGTGCGCACTTCCATCTTGATTGAATCCCTGTATCATCATTCCGCTAGGGCACAAATCAGAGCGACGATAGCCCAATTTATTTACCATGGAGAGCGGCAAAAGATTCACTGCGGACCCATTGTCTATCATAATCCGTTTTATCTTCTTTTCACAGATATACCCTTCTATCATTAATGGCCTGTTATGTTCTGCTTCACCAATTAAATCATCACCAGAGAACGAGATTACTGGTAGACAATTTGCCCGTTCATCGTGTCTTTCATGTTTCATTTCTATCAATAAAGCTTCTCTCACATCGTGATCAGACAGCGCTTGAATCAGACTCTGTCGAAACTCTTCTGATAACTTAAGTGCATCATAGATGCTTAGGCATGCCGGTATGCCTTTCAAATGACTAACTACGTCATAAGCCACTTTCATCGCTCCATTCCCGTTTTTACTTTCATTCTCACTGTTCTGTCTTTTAGTGACTTCTTTCCTTGCAATTTCCGCTCTTTGTTTCACCGGACTTACCACTTGCTTCTCTGATCGCAACGTAATCATTGCCGCATTCTTTATTGACTTTCGATTTTCTTTCTCTTTTATTTCTCGAGTCTTTTCCTGGATTGACAATACATTTGTTGTCACCCTTGCATTATTCCCTTTGCTTTTGCTGGTTATTATGTCACATCTATTTATCATTCGCTGTATGTGTAAGTGCTATATTTTATATCCCTGTTTGTTGTCAAATTTGTGGTGCCAAAATCACTGTTATATATCTTGCATAAGTGAAGCTCTCTCAAAGATCAACATTCATGAACAAGCTAAGCTCACAACAAACAAAGCTCACGAGTACAAAGATCAAACTTGAATGCAAGAACTACTCACAAGACATGACTCAAGCTGCAAGACTTCAAGAAGAGTACAAGGCTGTTCATAAAGAACTCAAGACACTTTCAAGATTGAGCTACATCAAGATTTCAAGATTGAACTACATCAAGACTTCAAGGCTCATACTTCAAGGTCACTAGTTCCTAATGTTTCAATGTCCTTACTTCATGGTTAAGGTGTGACTGACCTTAGGTTGACCTTAGAAGTAGGTCACTTTGGATACATAAATCGAATGTTTATTTTACATAAGTTTGGTCTATTCTTCGATTAGTCCTAGGCCTTCTTCGACTAGTCCGAGAGTTGCTTCGACCAGTCTAAGAAATTCCTCGATCAGTCGTAAGTTTGTTACAAAAATTGGATAATTTCTGTTAGGCTTCGACTAGTCCAGGAATCTGTTCGACCAGTCGAAGGAATAGTGTCGACTGCATCTTCAACCAGTCAAAAGTCTTCGACTCAAAGTCCAGCGATGAATTTTAAGTTCTTCGACCAGTCGAAGGTGACCTACACATTGTCGAAAGAGTCCTTCGATCAGTCGTAGAACGGTCAAAGCTTATCGTGCCTGATTTTTCAAATATCTGTTATTGCTTCGACTAGTCGAAGAGCCCTCTAGACCAGTCGAACACGCGATCTGCTCACCTATAAATAGAGCATGAATCTCAGAAGAAATCATCGAATTAATTAATCCATTCAAGCCAATCTTCGTCGAACTTCTGAGAGATAATTCTGTGCTCCATCTAAGCTAAGTGTGCTTATTTAATATTCTCTTTCCTTAGCTTTATTTAATTGATTTTATTTCTGCTATTCCAATCTAATTTGATAAGAGGAATTGTTATTCCCTTTCTTTGGAATCAAAATCAATTAAGGCAAGCCCTACTTGGTTTAATTTAAAATCTATTAGAATTAGAACCATTGTAATTGAGTACTGGACATTGAACTTGGACATTCAATCATCTGCTCTAACTTGGTTCTACCGGGCTGCTACAACGAAGGAGATAATCAGGTATTTTACATTTAATTGTAAATTCCTTTCTGTTTTGGTTTCTTTCAAGATTTGCCAGAAAAATCTTGTTGTATTGGTTATCTGAGGAGAGCCAAGAAAACTCAGAAGTGGGGTTTTTTTAATTGTGTAAGCCCACAGACAAAGACACAATTGTAAAGGTTTTTGGTGAACTTGGGAAAACCTATTTTGTTAGTGAACGCTAATATCCCCTGTGTGAGGATATTAGGAGTGGAGTAGCATTTTGTGTGGCTGTTGTTTAACAGTTAGTGAACACACAGGCGAACCACTATAATCCCTTGTGTTGTGGTTGAATGATTTATACTTCTAATCTTTAATTATTCTTTTGTGGGATGTATGTATGGTGGTGAATGTTGTAATCATTTAATTCAAGCATTTTGAGAATTTTGTAATAGTTTAGAATTTATTTTCTGCTATTCCTTTATCAGCTTGATATTCAATTTCTTTTAAAAGTTGTTCCAGCAAGGTTGCCCTGCATTTTTATGGTGTATGGCTGTCCCTAAAACAATACATTTGTGATTACAATTTATTTCAATTCAGTTTGTATTTATTTCTTTATTCCTCTTTAGTTTGAGATTTGATACAAAGATCTTTCTAGAAATAAGGTTGTCCTACCATAAATTCTGGTTTTTGGTGAAAGGTTGTCCTTAGAACAACATTTGTATCAACCTCTCAAGATCTAAATTTTGAGGTTGTTTCACTTTCCTGCATTGTGATTTAATTTGGCTATCATATTCTTTTTAATTCCGTTGTTATAAGTTTTATTTGGCATTGTCCTATTCACCCCCCCTCTAGGACATATAGCTAGGCCTTTTCAGTATGATGCACTTCAACGTGTAGCAATTCTCCGCGGATGTCCCACCAGGCGATGATAACGGCAAAAGTTTCTTTCCCGGGTCTTCATTACATCTTCAGGACGTTTGGGTTCTGGTAATTCTAGGATGTCAGCTTTCAACAACTGCTGCATCATAGGAACTACGTCTTCTTTATCGAATTTAAATCCTTCGTGAGAACCAAGCATTCTGAGCTTTTTTCCGCCGTATTTGTCCCTTGATTGATTCCAGCTTTCTTTTCCTTCTGGCCTTTTGTCTCTTGATTCTTCTTATCCCGATCAATGGTATTGACGGTCGTTCTACCAGATATTCTCCTGACGGTTTATGATGAAATGCTAGCATTTTACGAGTCATTAATTCCAATGCATGGGCTTTGGTAGCCAAATCGAGAAAGCTTCCGATATCGGCGCTGGTAAGTCCGAATGCGATTCCTGTCTCCATAGAGTTTAGACACATCTTGACTTGTTCTTTTTCTTCCGGCAACTGTCTACACGATGCCCCCAGCGTTTTCCATCTATCTATGAACTTTTCGACTGGTTCTCCTTTTCCATACTGAAGCTAATTCTGTGATGCTAACGTCGCGTTCTGAAGAGAAAAAGTTTGACATGAAAGCATCTTGCATTTCTTCCCATGTGCGTATAGATCCTGGTGCCAAATTTGAATATCATCTGAAAGCTTTACTTGTCAATGATGACCCAAATAATCTTAAGCAGTATTGAGGTATGGTGGAGAAATTCCTCATGATGGTAATGAAATGCATCAGATGTTCTTCTGGTGATCCTTCCCCATTAAACTTCTGGAAGTCTGGATGCTTAAAATTGGCCGAAAACGAAACATCTTCTACCTCTCTCGGATCTGAAACGGCCGGTATTCGTGCGTTCTCTCTCTATTCTAACTGCTTCTTCGACGACTTGCCTTACATCCTCCTGTGTTATAGCTCTTGTTGCTGGAACGGATCCTCGCGACCCTATCCCCTATAGACGGGAACCTTCAGGTTGGTTCTCCTATCCATTTGTCGCTCCCATTGTAGGTGGAGCCACTATCTGGGCTACATTATGCGCCAGAGTCGCCAGAGCTTCTCTGAGGTTCCGGTATTCGTCTATTAGTGCTCTTTGTGCCTCTGCCATTTGGTCAACACGTTCTTCAGTGGTCGGCCTGTTTTCTTGACCCGTCTCTGCCATATACACTGCGGCCCCTTGACTGTTTGTCGAGGCTGTTGTTGGAGTAAAACGAGAGTACGTTGACGTAATAGGGCTAATAAAGAGAGGAGAGATCGGAGTCTCGTTTGACTTTTGTACGCTTCCCGCGCTGCTGATTGATCGGGGCGATACAGTTATGGACGGATTTGTCTGGGGTGATACAGCCACCGGTGATCCTATCATCAACGTTTTACCTTTCTGTGCTTTTGTCCATTTAGTCCTTGGGGCGATCAAAGCCGGAAAATCATGCGTTGTGAACTGTAGAGCTGCTTGTTCGGGGTATATCGCAGGAGGAGCGAGTTCGGGTTTTCTTCTTGCCATACTGCGTGTGACTGGTCTCTCAGCTCTTGGTACAAATAAGTTTGTCCTTCGGTTCTTTAAATTCTTTGTTTTTGTCTTCTTAGACAAGATGACAGTCCAATTCTCGTTGCTTTCTTGTGGTTGAGGTGAGGCGGAAATGACTCCCGCTGTTACTTGAGTCATTCTACGCTTGTTGATGGTGCATGCATTTGTATGCTCGGGAGTTCGGCTGGGCACGTATTCGACTATGAACCCAGTGGGGATGAAGCGGAAGTTCACTTTTCTTGCAATGTTAGCCATCAGTAGTATTATGTAATTGAATTTGGGTACCTTCGATAATGAAACGTACGTGAAGTTAGTATGCGAGAGATTAAGTAAGCTATCTTAGAGATGAAGGAGAGGATGTTCCCACTGAGAGTCGCCATTTTGGCGTCTAAGAGACGCCAAAAAGTGATAAGAGTCTTACAACTTTCCGCAATGTTAATGTTAAATAAGATAATATCCCCAGCAGAGTCGCCATTTTGTTTCGACAAGGAAACAAAGTATTTAGTTTAGGGAAATTATCTTATTCAGTCATAACAATGGAAAAGTTTAAAGACAATCATCACACTTTATTGATTCTGAATTCATTTACATCCTCAAATATCCCTTGATTCTAAGATAGATTACAAAGAATTTACTATGAATTCAACTATCATAGTTAAATGTAAATTTCGGCAACATAACGGCAATGATCCCAATCATCCCCTAAGACTTAGGAGGAATTGATGAATCGACCAATAGTCTTCAAGAAAAATAGAGATTCTGGCAGCATTCCGGCGCTATTTCGGTCATCTCCTGAGACTTAGGAGAAATACGCCTTTCTGTCGGTGATTCTTCATTCTCTCCTGAATAAGAAGACCTTGAAGATTTGAAGACTTCGGCCATTTCGGCAGCATGACAGCCCATTGCTATTATAGACTGCAGGGCAGTCGGTTTGCGCGGGATCGCGCAAACCATATAGTTTGCGCGGGTCCGCGCAAACCGTATGAGCCCGATGCTCGTTTGCGCGGATCCGCGCAATCTGCTGGAGTCCAATACTCCGCACCTTCGATCTTCTCCTTTGCTTTTCTTTCACTCTGAAATTGTCGAACCCCTTTTTAGAGAAAGAGGGGGGTATTTATAGACATTTTCACAGGTGTAAAACTCCGACTTGGGCGAGGTGGGATAAAATAACACCCAATCATTTTTATATCACCGTCATACGCTTTGTGCGGATAGGCGCAAACGACATGCTTTGCGCGATCTCGCGCAATCTATCTTCTTTGAGTGATCCCGCGTGTAACGCCCTGAAATTCGGGGGTCGAGTATGAACTCAACTCCCGAGTTCCAACGCATCACTTATGCAACATACACAATGATGGTTAAATATTGTCTGAGTTAGAGCAGTAAACATGAATGAGATTATACCAAAACAGTAAATCATACTCCAGTTCAATTGTATAAAGGCAAGCGGAAGACTGAAATTTTATATTCAAAGTATGTAAAGTGACAAAATTTTATGAACTCCAGAGTATGAGTACTAACTGAGTACCAATATACATGTATTGTTTCTAAGTCAAAAATCAAAATGTAACTCCGTATGTAAGCCCTGGAACCCCCGCGATGCAGTTGGCCTAAGCAAAGCCGTCAGCGTACTGCATAAAGGAGAACTCCTCCTGATCCTCATCGAAGTCGGGCTCCGGCTCCTGAACCGATGCACCATCTAAACCTGCAACAGAGTCTGGTGGGTGTTGCAAACACCGTCCCGTAACGTGGGAGTGAGTAGCTAACTCAGTGGAACAATAAAGCATAGGTTAACATGTTATCAATCCAATCAAGCAGTAATGATAAAGCAGTACAAATCAAACAAGTCAACTAACTCTTATTAAGTGCGATAATGAAATGACATGATGCTGTATGCCCTTGCCAAACCACCCTCAAGCGACATCATCTTACGTTCGCGAATGCTTAACTCCCTCAGTGCGCCACATCTACAAAGCACATGCTGTGCGATGATGCTCATGATTACCAAGTTATTATTAGTCCATTTCAAACAGCAGTATTGGGAAACTAAGGTACCTCCCTTGTATCATTCCCCAAACATGATCCATTCTAGGGTCGTCAATCTTAGTTAATCTCATACGGTATTATGGTTTGACAAGCGTAGTGAAGGCATCGCAAAAGGCTCGTCACCCGTCAGCGCGGATACAGATCTCACCGTATGCGGCTCAATTGCTGGTCGTCAGATCGAGTACAGGTCTCACCGTACTCGGCTCAACCACTAGCCGTCAGCTCGAGTACAGGTCTCACCGTACTCGGCTTAACTCTTACTCTAGTTGCTGTGAAAGACTCGTCGCCAATCACAGACCCTTGGAGTATACTCGAAGATACTACGGAGGACTCGTCGCCCGTCAGCACGAGCACAGGTCTCACCGTACTCGGCTCTCGCCGTGAGTATCGACAGCTCGAATACAGTGTCCCATACCACCGTATTCGGCTCACGAGTTTGGTTGCGCAATGGTCACTACGGGGAGGCACATGGCCCCAGCGTAGGCCGACAGCTCGACCACGGTGTCCCATACCACCATGCCCGGCTCATGCGCCTTAGCGGATCGAGGTACCATGGTTAACGGGATCGCCACTGGTAAGTTTGGTACCCTAGGTTCAAACAGTAGCGATCAAACATGGTGAACACACATACATATATCGGTTTACTTGACGAGCCTGACTAGCTCGAGCGCACCACAAGTTGGGCGATATGGAGCGCAAAAGCACTCCGTGTGGCCAACCACTATCGCCAACCGAAGTACGACTCGGGTTCGCCAGACACATCCTTTGTGGCGACATGAATCTCAGCCACAATCTCAAGTCTGGTACCGAATGTTTGGACTATAGACATGGAGGGGATCCTACATGTCTCTAAGGTAGTCGGGAATTCCATATCAGCGCCTATCTAAGGCACTAACACTCAAGCATTTACACACACAAGCATTTACACAAACACTTAGAGTACGCGATTCCAACATACATGACATATGTTAGCAAAATACGTGTTAGGGCTACCCTTTCGCCACGTGAGTATTTTATCCATGTATATCATAATCATACAGCAAATAATCATTACAATTGCATTTCCGAAATTTACACATACGCGGTATTTCTAGAATACACATTTTCAACATACTAGGCATTTACAAGCGAACATGTATTTCAGCGATTCCTTTTGCCAAACTAGTATTTTATTCATATATTATATAATCATACATTAAATAAACATGTTAAACATTTTCCCGAAAAAAATACGTATACGGTATTTCTACGTATGCCTAGAGTATGTGAAATTCCATATTCTACAACGTTAATCGAAACAGGAAACGGAAAGCACTTTGTACATGTGCATTTACATGCAGATCATGAATCTATCATTATCTGACATTGAAAGCGTTGAAAACCGTAACTTATACACTTAAAGTCCTCACCTTTGCCCTTGGAATCACAACGAATCAGCAAGGGTCGTTGAGCTTCCGTATACGGGAGTTTTCTAGCCTAAAGAGCGGAATCGGTTAGCCTTTACATAACCTACAACCAACCTACATCAAATCAGACCTAGGGTTAGGGTTTCTCACCTTAGAACGGAGTGGATACCGTCGGGAGAGTGCCTGGAATGAGGCGGTGTAGGCCATGTGATGAATGAAAGCAGCAGGAGGAAGATCTCCCACAAATCCCAAGCTATTCTCTCTCTTTTCTCTCTCTCTCTCTCTCTAGGGTTTTTATCCCAAATTCGTATGGCTGTGAGAGGGGCTGTTCTAAGCCCCTTTTATAGCCAAAAACATCCCCAAAATAGACTCAGGTTTAAGGGTTACTGCTAATATAGGATATTCGTCACTTTTCTAGCTCAAAAGAGAGGTTCTGGTGGCCCTCTTTGAGCCAAACGTCAGACTTAAGCTCACCACACATGGATCTATGTGGGATTACGTTTTCGACTCGATCGGATTCCCAGATCGCACGTGGCGGACCACTTTCAGTTCAACGGTCAGTGGGCCACGATTCGAAATTCCAAGTACATGTAAATGTTCCTGAAATTTTTCTTAATCCGAGGGTGTAATTTGGTCTGATTCTGATGGTCAGGTTGCTTAATACTGACGCGCAAGCGAATGGTGCCAGATCACTATTCCTGATATTTATTTTGGAATGGGAATAGTGTTTTTCACACTCCCTCGCTCCGGATCTAAACGAATGGCCGTGGGACATCGGTTGGATCTGATTTTTGAGATGATTGTCAAGCCCAGTGAGGCGGTCCTAGTTCCTTAGCTTCGTGTTAATCGGACTCCCGATGTGCGATCTAGACCTAATACGAAGTTTCGTTTCATTCCCGAGAGCAGACGGGTAATAAGTTTGGTTCTAAACTTTAGGGTAACCTAGAGTCACTGATTGTGCAAGTTTTGGGTCTTGCAGATCGTGTTTAAAGCGATCCCAACGGATTTCATGGCTAATCGAGTTTATCACTTAGTTAACTTTGTTAAATTTCTAAAGGATTTAATCCTAATTGATTTCTGGTCGAGGTGGTACTCGAGCCAATGTACGGAAATTTACGGGTCGTTACAATCTACCCCCCTTAAACAAAAAATTTCGTCCTCGAAATTTATACCTTTTCGTAGTCCTCGAGAATCTGAGGGTAGTTCTTCCTAACCTCGGCCTCAGTCTCCCAGGTAGCTTCCTCCTTAGAATGATGTGTCCAAAGTACCTTCACAAGTGGGATGACCTTGCTACGTAGTACCTGCTCCTTCCTATCAAGGATACGCGTCGGGCGCAGCTCGTACGTAGCATCCTCCCTCAACTGTACCTGCTCCCATCTGATGATATGCGAAGGATCAGGAACGTACTTCTTCAGCATAGATACATGAAATACGTTGTGTACAAAAGCAAGTGGCGTAGGCAAAGCGAGACGATACGCCACATCACCCACTCGATCCAGTATCTAAAATGGACCGATAAACCTCGGTGTGAGCTTCCCCTTCTTCCCGAACCGAAGGACTCCCTTCATAGGAGAAACTCGAAGGAACACATGATCCCCGACCTCGAACTCCAGCGGTCGCCGCCTCGTATCGGCGTAACTCTTCTGCCTACTCTGCGCTGTAAGCAATCGACGCCTGATAATGTCTACCTTCTCCGTAGTCGCCTGTACCAATTCCGGGCCAATCAGACTACACTCGCCAACCTCTGCCCAACAGTGCGGTGCCCTTCAAGGTCGACCATATAAAGCCTCATATGGCGCCATGCCAATAGTCGCCTGGAAGCTGTTGTTGTAGGCGAACTCTGCATACGGAAGATAGTCATCCCAGCTATCCTTGAAGTCCAACACACATGCTCGCAACATATCCTCCAGAATTTGATTCACCCGTTCTGTCTGCCCGTCAGTCTGAGGATGAAACGCCGTACTGAACT
Source organism: Magnolia officinalis (assembly GCA_021015155.1). Lineage (NCBI taxonomy): Eukaryota > Viridiplantae > Streptophyta > Magnoliopsida > Magnoliales > Magnoliaceae > Magnolia > Magnolia officinalis. Next base: position 91,188 of record JAJHSJ010000559.1, read on the forward strand.
TCAACTTCACACCCATCGCCTCCTGGATACGAGTCCAGAAGATGGATGTGAACCGAGTGTCTCTGTCTGACACAATCTCCAAAGGAACTCCATGCAGACGGACGATCTCTCTGATGTACAATCTAGCCAGCTCGTCTGTAGAGTTCGTAACTCTGATAGGGAGGAAATGGGCCGATTTGGTCAACCGGTCCACAATCACCCAAATGGAATCGTGTCCCTTCCTCGTCTTCGGCAGCCCTGATATGAAATCCATGGAGATGAAGTCCCACTTCCATTCTGCTATGGGCATGGGCTGAAGCAGTCCAGGAGGTCGGCGATGTTCTGCCTTGACCTGCTGGCACGTCAGACATCGAGATACAAACTCAGCGATGTGGGCCTTCATATTATCCCATCAATACGTCTGTCGCAAATCCCGGTACATCTTCATACTACCAGGATGCATCGCAAGCTTCGAATTATGGGCAGACTCGAGAAGCTCGCGTCTCAAGTCAGGCACATCAGGAACGCATAGGCGGCCACAGAATCGTAGACCCCCATCAGAACCAACTCTCCACTCGGAGTCCCCGACGTCGCTAGCCTGCTCTCGAAGCTCAGACAGCCGTATATCGCCCTCTTAGGCCTCAACAATCCTGTCGTCAATAAGTGGTCGCACCCGTACTTGCGCAACACACTCATATGGCTCCTCGACAGTGAGTCTCTGCTCGAAGTCCTGTACGAACTCCACCATGTCCCACTCGGCTATCATCAGCGGTGCCGCAAATGCAATCATCTTCTTGCGGCTCAACGCGTCTGCCACAAGGTTCGCCTTGCCAGGATGGTAGGAAACCTCGAACTTGAAGTCCTTCAAGGTCTCCATCCATCGGCGTTGTCTCATATTCAAGTCTCGCTGTGTGAATATGTACTTAAGGCTCTTGTGATCGCAGAAAAGCTCGAACTCCTCTCCGTAGAGGTAATGTCTCCAGAGCTTCAATGCAAAGATGACAGCTGCCAACTCCAGGTCATGTGTAGGGTAATTCTCCTCGTGCTTCCTTAATTGTCTCGAGGCATATAAAATCACCCTATCCTTCTGCATCAGAACGCAACCCAAGCCAACGCGAGACGCGTCTGTATATATCGTATACTTCTCCCCTTGCTCTGGCAATACTAGCACAGGGGCGGACGTCAACTTGTCCTTCAGCTCCTTAAAAGCTGCCTCAGCCTTTTCATTCCAGGCGAACCTCAGGTCTTTCCGAGTCAACTGAGACAATGGCCTGGCAATCTTCGAGAAGTCCCGAATGAAGCGTCTGTAATACCCAGCCAGACCAAGGAAACTCCTCACCTCAGTAACCGATTCAGGCTACTGCCAATCCTGAACCGCGACTACCTTAGCAAGGTCCACTGCTATCCCATCCTTGGACACTACATGTCCCAGGAACTTGACTTCCTCCTGCCAGAAGTCACACTTCTTGTATTGCACGAATAACTGGTTCTTCTCCAACGTACCCAATACCACTCGCAAGCGCTCCTCGTGCTCCTCCCGACTTGTAGAGTATATCAAAATGTCATCAATAAAGACGATGACGAATTGGTAAAGGAAGGGCCGAAATACCCGGTTCATCAGATCCATGAACACGTCTGGTGCGTTCGTGAGGCCGAACGACATCACAAGGAACTCATAATGCCCAAAACATGACCTGAAGGCTGTCTTCTGCACGTCCTCCTCTCTCACGTGCAACTGGTGATACCCTGACTGAAGATCAATCTTCGAGAAATACTTCGCCCCCCTCAACTGATCGAACAGATCATCTATCCTGGGCAAAGGATACTTGTTCTTCACCGTGACCTGGTTCAACCTACGTAATCAATACACAACCGTAGTGACCCGTCCTTCTTCTTCACAAATAACACCGGTGCTCCCCAAGGAGACGCACTAGGCCGTATAAAACCTTTCTCTACAAGTTCGTCAATCTGTTTCCGCAGCTCCTCCATCTCACATGGAGGCATACGATAAGTCGGCAACGAGATGGGCGTCGCACCAGGCGTAAGATCAATCGTAAAATCAATCTCGCGCCGAAGGTAAACAGGAATAGTCTTAAAGACACCAACAAATTCCCGAACCACCGGCGTACCCTCCAATGTCGGACCATCAATCGGCATAAGTAAAGCAGCATAACAATCAACTCGACAGGGCCAACTGACCTGCACTGAAAACGTAAACGCTGTGCCATCAGGTCCATAGACTGTCACGATCGAGCATCGCAATCTATCTCCGCCCTCATCTTGGCGAGCCAATCCATACCAAGGATAACGTCGTAGTGCCATAGCAAAGCAACAATAAGGTCGACGAGCACTGTGCTGCTACCCAAAACTATCGAGCAACCCTCGCATAACCGTGTGAACATCCGAAAGGTCCCGTAGCCGTAGTGAGTCTCATTCCCTTAGTGGGAATCGTATGCAAAGATAGACGTTTCACCCCGCCCCACAAGAAATAATAAAGTAGTGGACCCAGTGTCCACCAATAAAGAAAAGGAGTACATGAATATAAGTCGTACCCTCAAAAGCCGTCGGTGCCGAAATCGACGTCTCTGGTGCCTCGGCAACAAGCGTAGTACACGAGCCTGCTGCTGGCGGTTCGGCTAGGAGCCAAGGGTCGCTGTGGCGGCCTGAAGCGCGGCACAGGAGGTCGGAAAGAAGGATGTGCAGGAACAGTCTGTAGCGGCGGAGCTGATGTGGCCTGTGGATAAGGGTGATCCAATCTCTGCGGTGGCGCAAATCCGCTAGTCCTCATGCGCGAGAAGCAGCTCTCAGCAGGGTGTCCTGGTTTCCCGCAAAACGTGCAAGTCACCAACGGGCATCTCATAGGAACAACTGGCGCTACAGCCCTGGGAGGCGAATCAGCACGAGGCCTCTTGCCCAAGATAGGCCTGCTCTGTAAATCCTGTCGTGGCCTCGCAACCATAGCGCCACGCGATCTGGCCAAACGGTCCACATCCTGCTCGGCCGTCATAGACATGTGGACCAACGCCGCGTATGTAGGGATACTGAGGCAGCATAGCTTCGACCGTATGTCAGGTCACAAGCCCCCAGTGAATCGACGCATCCTCATCTGCTCATTGACGAGGATGGTTGGGACAAAGCGGCCCAACTCAGTGAAACGGTGCTCATACTCCGTCACCGTCATGCCTCCCTGCCTGAGGCGCAGAAACTCATCCTCCCGCTCATGCCGATACGTCTGCGGGTAGTACTTTTCGTGGAACCGAGACTCGAAAGCCTCCCAGGTCCACACGAAATCTACTGCGACCGTGCGCAGCACACTGTCCCACCATAAGCTGGCCTCCCTCTCAAACATGAAGGTAGCCAACTCAACCTGCTCTGCCTCGAACAATGCAGCATCCGTAGCATCTTGGAGATGCGGTCTAGCCAGAACTCCGCCTCCTCGGGTCTGTGAGAACCACAAATGAGGGAGGCCTCAAGCGCTGAAATCGCTCGAGTAAACCACAAGTACCGACATCTCCAGTAGGAGGTGCGATGGGTGTAGGCAGAGGCACATCCTCAAACCGAGCAGGAGGCTCAGAATGCTCATCAGGATGCGCAGATGTCGTAGGTGGAGTCGCACTACCACCATGGGACAAGGCCTCAGCAATAGTGGCCATAAGCTGCTGGTGCTGCTGCTGCTGCTGTATCTGCTGCTGCTGCTGCTGCTGCATCTGCTGTTGATGCATCATCATCATCAGCTACTCAAACCTATCAGGCGGCGGAGCAGCCTGAGAGTCGTGCTGCGCAGAAGATGACGGTCGATACTGCTCACGGACCGGGGGCGTATAAGGTGGCTGTCCACCGGTAGGACCAGCAGGAGGCTGATCAGATCCCAACCCTCGGTCGGCAGGACCGCTACTACCAGAAGGAGTCTGGTCCATAGAGCCGGTCAGAAGTAGATGTGCCATGCTCCGTGTATACTGCCGCGGCATGCCCTATACAACATAGGGTAGATCATTTGTGAGATAAAACACAACACACTTCATAAAGCACTTAAGCATTCGACACATCATCAAAACAAAAGAGGCTACATGCTTTTCATTTACCCAAAATTGTCATAATACATGGAATACAGAGTTACATGAATCATGACAGAAAATCACATGATAGCCAATACATCCACTACATCAAACACCTAAAACATGCTACTATCTACTACATCATCTACATGAAAACATAAACTGCCTATCGCGGTAACCAAAGTAAACAACAACACACAACAACATGGATGACTAAGCATCCGAAATAGGCGGTGGAGGAGGAGCATTCTTATCCTGCGCACAGCACAGAATGACCTTCAACGTACGGGACATCTTCTTAAAACTCTTCTTCATGTAGGCTTCATTTTCTTCAAGCTTGGCTCGAACTTGGCCAATCTCTTGCTGCAGGGCGGCTTGACCCTCCTCGAGACGGGCCAGACGTGCATCAAGAGCATTCCGATCCACACCCTACTTCTGAGTCGCAGGAGGTGAACTCTCCTCCGTGTCCTGAGCCTCAAGTTCTTCTTCCTGTATGTCATCACCGCGCTCCTCATCACTCTCTGCCTGGAGGTCAACACTCTCCTCGCCGGCGCTATCCGAGTCATCTCCAGACTCGTCGAGTCGTGCTTGTCGCTGTTGAGGGACGATCTTCATATTCTTGAGTGTCGCCTCGCTTATGACTCGGACTGGTGCAAGGTCCTCCATGTTCAATCTGTAGCCTACATCACGAGCCATCCTGCAGATCAGATGGCCAAATGGGAACGAAAGATCGTTCCTGGCAGAACGAATAACCTGAACTATCTGGGATAGGATGAATGTGGGCAGGCATATGTCGTCCCCATGTCCCATCTTGTACAAAAAGTCCACCATCAACCGAGTACATTCCGTGCGGTTACCCGACCGTGGGTACACATTGTAGGTGAAAATGTGATGGAGTAAACGGAAGTCCTCGGCCATCTTTGTCGCCGCAATGCAATTTCCTCACTTCCAAGTAACCCGACGACCACAGAGGTATCGCGTGCGGCGATCCCTTTCTCGCGCACTTCTGGAGAAGTTGTCACTAGGATGCACCTGACTAAGCGGTAGCTTCGTGATCTGAGCCACCTCACCACCGTAATTGTGCGCCTTATGCCCCTCACAGAAACAGTAAATTGAGGAGGATCTACTGATGAGTCCACGATGTGAGCATAGAAAGCGAGAACCGTGTTCTCACATGCAGGGGACTCACCGTCAAACATAGAGTTCCATCCGATGTCCACCAAGCGATCCATCAGTGGGTGTAGCCCGAACATCCTTTCATCCACATGAGCTTCAAACACAACCTTCCGGCCCGCGAAGCGCCCATATTCAATGCCTATCGGATAAGCATCTCTAACGGGATGATCAGGATCCAGGTCTCGCTTCGACCTAAACTCCCGAACAGTACTAGTGTCAGCCTCAACGTCGGATCTTCTTCGGGAATGGGCTGGCCTACTTGGGCCGGTGTCATCGGCCGCGGTTTTTATCTTTCCCATGAGAGATAGGATGGAGGAAACGGAGAAAATAGTAGCCACCACACCAAGGAGGGCCATGGAAAATTGCCAAAATGGGGGAAAAGGGGCTGATCTCTTTGATCCCCACAAACAACAATCCAATAGGTGTGGAAGGGGCACTAGAGGTAGGAAATGAAGGAGAATACAAAGAAAGTGGAATGGGTTAGAAGATTACCCGATTTTGAGCTCCAATGAGGGGTATGAGAGCTCCAACATGAGAAAATGGGGAAAGGAGGAGGCTAGGGCTATTGTGGAAGGTTGGGGTGTGTGGGTTATGGAAGAAAATGGAAGATTGCAAAATTTGGAGGGATGGGTTAAGAGGAAAAACGAAAATGGGGTTTGGAGTGCTTGAAAGGGGGTGAAATGAGGGAGAAGGGTGCTTCAGCCCCTTAAATCTTAATCCTCTTGCAATTTCGCACGTGCCATGGGGTATAGGAGGTTGGGCCGACCAACCTCAGCCTTGGACCCACCTCAGAAGTCCACCGGACCGCAGTCCGCCGCCCGAGCCGCTGCTCCGTCGCGGCCGAACTTGGCCGGAACCGCGCCGCCGCGGTGGGGTTTTGTTTGGCACGTGCCTAGGGTGCCAAATGCACCCTGGTTCGATCTGGAACCTTGGTGTATTAACGTGGGGGGCCCCCGAACTCAGTTCAGCTCCAGAACGGTTAGTTCCGAGAAATTTCTGTACTAATCTGATTTTTTTTTTATTTTTAACAACTGGTTTTGGGTGGATAATGACCTGGACACATCAATAGACGGTCTAGGAGTGATTTAGAGTCCGTATGTGCGGTCAGGATCGAGTACAAACTCGATCGAACTCGTCCGTTTTTAATGAATTTCTCTGAACGGTGAAATCGGGAGACCCTAAGACTGTTTCTATATTTTTGCGCACCCTCCTAGGTTGTAACACGTCAGTGTACGTAGTGGGGACATAACTCAGGTCCGGTTTTAATCAAAATCATGCTCTGATACCAACTTGTAACGCCCTGAAATTCGGGGGTCGAGTATGAACTCAACTCCCGAGTTCCAACGCATCACTTATGCAACATACACAATGATGGTTAAATGTTGTCTGAGTTAGAGCAGTAAACATGAATGAGATTATACCAAAACAGTAAATCATACTCCAGTTCAATTGTATAAAGGCAAGCGGAAGACTGAAATTTTATATTTAAAGTATGTAAAGTGACAAAATTTTATGAACTCCAGAGTATGAGTACTAACTGAGTACCAATATACATGTATTGTTTCTAAGTCAAAAATCAAAATGTAACTCCGTATGTAAGCCCTGGAACCCCGCGATGCAGTCGGCCTAAGCAAAGCCGTCAGCGTACTGCATAAAGGAGAATTCCTCCTGATCCTCATCGAAGTCGGGCTCCGGCTCCTGAACCGATGCACCATCTAAACTTGCAACAGAGTCTGGTGGGTGTTGCAAACACCATCCCGTAATGTGGGAGTGAGTAGCTAACTCAGTGGAACAATAAAGCATAGGTTAACATGTTATCAATCCAATCAAGCAGTAATGATAAAGCAGTACAAATCAAACAAGTCTAACTACTCTTATTAAGTGCGATAATGAAATGACATGATGCTGTATGCCCTTGCCAAACCACCCTCAAGCGACATCATTTACGTTCGCGAATGCTTAACTCCCTCAGTGCGCCACATCTACAAAGCACATGTTGTGCGATGATGCTCATGATTACCAAGTTATTATTAGTCCATTTCAAACAGCAGTATTGGGAAACTAAGGTACCTCCCTTGTATCATTCCCCAAACATGATCCATTCTAGGGTCGTCAATCCTAGTTAATCTCATACGGTATTATGGTTTGAGAAGCGTAGTGAAGGCATCGCAAAGGGCTCGTCACCCGTCAGCGCGGATACAGATCTCACCGTATGCGGCTCAATTGCTGGCCGTCAGCTCGAGTACAGGTCTCACCGTACTCGGTTCAACCACTAGCCGTCAGCTCGAGTACAGGTCTCACCGTACTCGGCTCAACTCTTACTCTAGTTGCTGTGAAAGACTCGTCGCCAATCACAGACCCTTGGAGTATACTCGAAGATACTACGGAGGACTCGTCGCCCGTCAGCACGAGCACAGGTCTCACCGTACTCGGCTCTCGCCGTGAGTATCGACAGCTCGAATACAGTGTCCCATACCACCGTATTCGGTTCACGAGTTTGGTTGCGCAATGGTCACTACGGGGAGGCACATGGCCCCAGCGTAGGCCAACAGCTCGACCACGGTGTCCCATACCACCATGCCTGGCTCATGCGTCTTAGCGGATCGAGGTACCATGGTTAACGGGATCGCCACTGGTAAGTTTGGTACCCTAGGTTCAAACAGTAGCGACCAAACATGGTGAACACACATACACATATCGGTTTACTTGACGAGCCTGACTAGCTCTAGCGCACCACAAGTTGGGCGATATAGAGCACAAAAGCACTCCATGTGGCCAACCACTATCGCCAACCGAAGTACGACTCGGGTTCGCCAGACACATCCTTTGTGGCGACATGAATCTCAGCCACAATCTCAAGTCTGGTACCGAATGTTTGGACTATAGACATAGTCCCAAACTCAAACAGTTCTCATCAATAGCATGTGGAGTAAAGCATGATAAACAAGTAATACAATCATGTTAGCAAGCATGTTATAAAGCATGAAGTAAAGCATGAAGTAAAGCATGTTGTAAAGCATGTTGTAAAGCATGTGGTAAAGCATGTTATAAAGCACTATACAAGTAGGGATACAATTACATACACATCACAAGTGAGTGGTTATAGCGAACCACCACATGGAGGGGATCCTACATGTCTCTAAGGTAGTCGGGAATTCCATATCAGCGCCTATCTAAGGCACTAACACTCAGGCATTTACACACACAAGCATTTACACAAACACTTAGAGTACGCGATTCCAACATACATGACGTATGTTAGCAAAATACGTGTTAGGGCTACCCTTTCGCCACGTGAGTATTTTATCCATGTATATCATAATCATACAGCAAATAATCATTACAATTGCATTTCCAAAATTTACACATACGCGGTATTTCTAGAATACACATTTTCAACATACTAGGCATTTACAAGCGAACATGTATTTCAGCGATTCCTTTCACCAAACTAGTATTTTATCCATATATTATATAATCATACATTAAATAAACATGTTAAACATTTTCCCAAAAAAAATATGTATACGGTATTTCTACGTATGCCTAGAGTATGTGAAATTCCATATTCTACAACGTTAATCGAAACAGGAAACGGAAAGCACTTTGTACATGTGCATTTACATGTAGATCATGAATCTATCATTATCTGACATTGAAAGCGTTGAAAACCGTAACTTATACATTTAAAGTCCTCACCTTTGCCCTTGGAATCACAACGAATCAGCAAGGGTCGTTGAGCTTCCGTATACGGGAGTTTTCTAGCCTAAAGAGCGGAATCGGTTAGCCTTTACATAACCTACAACCAACCTACATCAAATCAGACCTAGGGTTAGGGTTTCTCACCTTAGAATGGAGTGGATACCGTCGGGAGAGCGCCTGGAATGAGGCGATGTAGGCCGTGTGATGAATGAAAGCAGCAGGAGGAAGATCTCCCACAAATCCCAAGCTATTCTCTCTCTTTTCTCTCTCTCTCTCTCGGGTTTTTATCCCAAATTCGTATGGCTGTGAGAGGGGCTGTTCTAAGCCCCTTTTATAGCCAAAAACATCCCCAAAATAGACTCAGGTTCAAGGGTTACTGCTAATATAGGATATTCGTCACTTTTCTAGCTCAAAAGAGAGGTTCTGGTGGCCCTCCTTGAGCCAAACGTCAGACTTAAGCTCACCACACATGGATCTATGTGGGATTACATTTTCGACTCGATCGGATTCCCAGATCGCACGTGGCGGACCACTTTCAGTTCAACGGTCAGTGGGCTACGATCCGAAATTCCAAGTACATGTAAATGTTCCTGAAATTTTTCTTAATTCGAGGGTGTAATTTGGTCTGATTCTGACGGTCAGGTTGCTTAATACTGACGTGCAAGCGAATGGTGCCAGATCACTATTCCTGATATTTATTTTGGAATGGGAATAGTGTTTTTCACACTCCCTCGCTCTGGATCGAAACGAATGGCCGTGGGACATCGGCTGGATCTGATTTTTGAGATGATTGTCAAGCCCAGTGAGACGGTCCTAGTTCCTTAGCTTCGTGTTAATCGGACTCCTGATGTGCGATCTAGACCTAATTCGAAGTTTTGTTTCATTCCCGAGAGCAGACGGGTAATGAGTTTGGTTCTAAACTTTAGGGTAATCTAGAGTCACTGATTGTGCAAGTTTTGGGTCTTGCAGATCGTGTTTAAAGCGATCCCAACGGATTTCATGGCTAATCGAGTTTATCACTTAGTTAACTTTGTTAAATTTCTAAAGGATTTAATCCTAATTGATTTCTGGTCGAGGTGGTACTCGAGCCAATGTACGGAAATTTACGGGTCGTTACACCGCGCAATCTGTTTTACTTTGCCCGAGTCCGCGCAATCCGTTTACTTTGTGCGGTCCAGCGCAAAGTGTTCTCAGAACTAATTCTTTGTTCCTTTCTTCCAACCTTTTTCCTAACCTTGATCTTTCCTTGCTTAAATTCTCCTCTTATTTTATGCCTCAACATACATTCCACAAATCTGATTGATCGAAAATAGAAGATATAAATCACACATTCACAAAACACAAAGAGTTATAGTGGTTCGCCTGTGTGTACACCAACTGTTAAAAAACAGCCACACAGATTGCTACTCCACTCCTAATCCTCACACACGGGATATTAGCATTCACTTTCAAAATAGGTTTCCACATGTTCACCCCAAACCTTCACAATTGTGTCTTTTAGAAAAGGGCTTACACAATTCAAAAAACCCTCACTTCTGAGTTTTCTGGCTCTCCTCAGACAACCAACACAATGAGATTTTCCTGACTTAATCTCAAACAAAACCAAAATCGAAATTTACATAAATGTAAAATACCTGGATTTCTCCTTTTGTAGCAACCCGGAAGAGCCAATCGGAGTAGAAGTTCGAATATAGATGTTCAATTGTCCAATACTCACTTTGAAATGGTTTTAGGTTTTAAATGATTTTAAATTAAACCAAATGGGCTAGCTCTATTTGATTTTGTTCCAAGAAGAACGAGTACAGTAATTCCTCTTTTCGATTTAAATTGGAATGCAGAAACAAAATCAAATATATAAAGCTAACAAAAGAGAATATTAAATATGCATAGAGTAGCTTAAATAACACAAACTTATTTTAGAGTTATGCCTTGATTTTACTTGAATTGAATTCTTGAAAAACTTTGAAATTCGTGTTCTATTTATAGTTGAAGAAATCGCATCTTCGACTGGTGGTGTGGCCACCATGACTGGTCGTAGGTCAAACTGCATTTTGAGATTTTAAGCGCGATCGGATTAAACCGTTCTACGACTGGTCATGAGGCCTCCACGACTAGTCGTGACCCTCCCACGACTAGTCGTGAGAAACCAAGAATGGTTGCTGGAGTTTGAGTCGTAGCTGTAGGACTGATCGTGAATGAGTCGACACTGTTCTTACAACCAGTCGAACAGACTCCAGGACTGGTCGAAGCTCAACCAAAAAATTCTGAAAATTTGTAACAACTTAGGACTGGTCTTGAAATTTCTTGGACTGGTCGAGCCAATTCTAGGACTAGTCAAACAGAGTTCAGGACTGGTCTTAGAACAGACCAAACACTTATAAAAATATTTTATATGAATTATGTATTCAAAATGACCTACCCTAAGGTCAAACTAAGGTCATGCAAACCTAAAATGTGAAGTATGGTCATTGAGTCTTCACTTCTTATAAAGATGGTTGACCTTCGAAGATTGTGAAGCTTGAAATCTCTGATGTAGCTTGAACTTGAAATCTTCTTAAGCTTGGACTTCATCTTGTACTTTAGTCTTGAGTTGTACTTGAGACTTGAACAAGACCTTATCTTCTGTTGTAGCTCTTGAAATATTCTGATCATTGAAGCTTGCAGAAATAGTCAAAGAACTTGAACTTGAAGTAGATCACCGTTCTTAGCTTGTAGCATTGATGTAGTGACTTGAACATACAAATCCACAAGCTACACAAGACATAGAATGTGTTTTTGGCACCACACATAGATTGTGTTTTTGGCACCACAAAATTTGACAACCAAAGGGACAAATAACAATTGCACTTACAATCTCCCCCTTTGTCAAATTTGTGACAAAACACACTTAACAAGAATATGATATGATCATTATGAACACAAAGAACCATGCATAAGTTAGTATGATTAACAAATCATGCACCAGTTGTCATTACTTACTCCCCCTGAGTAGCATATAAAAATCCTTCATAAAAAATGAGATGCTTACTCTCCACAATCCATATTCATATATATCTCCTATATAACCAGAAAATTATTCTCCCCCTTTTTGTCACAATATGACAAAGGAAGAAACGAATAAATGGAAGTGGAAGACCAATAAGAGAGTAAAAAAAGGAATAACGAGGTAAGCAATGCAAAAAAAATAAGCAAATAAGTTCACATAGCATTAATCAGCTGAATTAAACGTTAGTCGTACAAACTGAAGTAAAATCAAAGTCCACACACCAAAAGTAGTATAAAAGTTATTACAGACCAAAGATTAAAATACTTAATCAGATCCTGAGGAGGGAGCAAGTATGGTAGGATCAATTTGATGAAGGCCCTTGTTCGTATATTTAAATTGTGCGTATATTTAAATTGCAAATCATGGGCAACATTCATGTTCTCTACCCTCTCTTCAAGAGCACAAAGATGAGCATCAAAATCTGATGGCTCATATCAGGATCATTTCCAGAGTCTGATCCAATTTCATCAAATATATCATCCATATTGATATCATAAGGAGGAAGATCGCCACCTTCTTCTTCATTCCCTGCTTCAGCACCACCACCACCCACATCTCTTTGACTAGGTGCCAGTTCCAATTTCATGTTATTTAAATTAGTATTGTTAATCAAAAGATGATGAATAGGAGCCTCTCCGATAGGCATAACAACTAGCATGTGAATAGCTAACACAGTCATAAGATAAGCAAAAGGAATATCACTGTATCCTGGATGGAGTCGAAATTGAATGATGAAATGACATATGAAAGAAGGCAGACAGACTTTAGTACCTGTGACAATAGAATGCAAAACTCGAACCATAAAGGAAGTTAGTTTTGTTTTGTTACCAGAACGAGGATATAGATTTGAAATAAAAATTCTATGGAGAACTCTGTATTTGGGTAACAAATACTTTGCGGGAAGCGCATTCCCTTTATGAGTTCATTGAACGTCCATATTACATAAATCTCTAGTTAACATCCGTTTTTCTGATTCTGAAGGTTTTTCCATTAGAGTATGAATAGGGATGCCCTCATCATTAACAGGTATTTCCATTAGATTCGTAATCAGATGAAAATTCAGAGATACATGCACACATAGCCAGTGCAATGGATTGGTATGCAGGCCCACCCCAATGTAGGATGTTATCCCAACCTACAGATTGGAGAAGAGGAAGGATACCAAACGGAGTAATGTGCTCAATACACAGCTTTTTCAACAATGACATTGCGCATACGCAAATCCTGTACATGTGCGGGATCATCTTCGGTCGTCAAATAATAGTAATTGATCTAGAGGATGATGGACCACGGACAATTTTCTTTTTCCCTCCAGCATCCATTTACTTGAAGAAAACCAAAGTACCACAAAATCACGAAGGAAGTAGAGATGGGTTTTCTAAGATTAGCAAATGGAGTAGAAAGACCCATAAATCTCTATAGAGCTTGAAATCAAGTACACAAATGACAAAGATGAAGAGAATAGAATTTGAATCTACAAGATTGACAAACAAAATGCACTAACCTTGATAAATCAAATGGTTGGGTACGACCGATCGTGCATATGCCCGTTGGAGAAGAAATAGGAAATGAGGAAGATGAGTTTTTCCTCCAAATTAAAAAGATCCAGCGCGCTACACGACTGGTCGAGAACCGTTCTCGACCGGTCGTACTACAACTGGTCGAGCACTTCCTCGACTGGTCAAGTACCGACAAAAATATGCATTTTTTATAAAAATTTGAAATTTAAACCAATAAATTATCAAATATATATACACTACGATACACATGCATGAATAATCAATTTACATTGCACATTCCAAGATCAAATTTCAATTTATTAAACCTTCTTTTGTCGAGCGGTTTAGTGAAAATGTCAGCAAGTTGAGTCTCAGTCGGAATGTAATCTAGAGAGATTTTTTTTCTTCCACTAACTCATGAATGTAAAATACCTAATGTCAATGTGCTTGGTACATGAATGCTGAATTAGATTTTTAGAAATATTTATAGCACTGGAATTATCACAATATAATATCATTGATTCCTGTGCAATTCCATAATCGTTTAACATACGTTTCATCCAAACAAGCTGAGTACATGCATTTCCAGCTGCGATGTATTCAGCCTCAGCAGTAGAGAGCGATATAGAACTTTGCTTCTTACTAAATCAAGAAACTAAACAATTTTCGATATAAAAACAACCACCACTGGTTGATTTTCTGTCATCGATATTACCAGCCCAATCAGCATCTGAATACCCAGCCAATGAACACTTGTATCATATGGATAACAGAGACCCAAATTAGCAGAACTTGCGACATATCGTATAATCCGCTTAACAGCAGTTAGATGAAATTCTTTAGGGTTAGACTAGACTAATATCTAGCACAAATACCAACACTTAACGCAATCTCAGGTTTACTTGCAGTTAAGTGAAGTAAACTACCAATCATGCTACGATATAGTTTGGGATCTACAATTTTTCCTGTAGAGTCTTTTGAGAGTCTTAAGGTTGTACTCATAGGAGTATCAAAATTCTTACCATTATCAAATCTGAACTTTTTAATCAAGTTCAAAGCATATTTGGTTTCAGAAATAAAAATATCGTCCGGTTATTGTTTTACTTGCAACCTTAGGAAATAATTCAATTCTCCAACCATGCTCATCTCGAACTTAGATTTCATTAAATCCGCAAACTCAACAGTCATGCTTGTATAGGTAGATCCATAAATAATATCATCAACATAGATTTGTACCATTAAGATATGATCATTATGTTTCTTAACAAACAGAGTTTTATCAACACTTCCCATTAAAAAATTATGACTCAGTAAAAACTTAGTCAATTTTTCATACCAGGCCCTGGGAGCTTGTTTCAAACCGTAGAGAGCCTTTTTAAGGCGATAGACATGATCAGTGTTCTTAGGGTCTTCAAAACCCCTTGGTTGTTCCACATACACTTGTTCATGTAGATCACCATTTAAGAAGGCACTCTTTACATCCACATGATAAATTTTGAATTTTCTAAACCACGCAATGGATATGAATAGTCTGATTGATTCAAGACAAGCTACTGGGGCAAAGGTTTCATCGTAATCAATCCCTTCTATTTGAGTGTACCCTTGTACAACCAGTCTTGCCTTGTTTCGAATAATATTACCAAGTTCATCAGACTTATATTTGAAAATCCACTTAGTTCCGATAATATGTTTATCTTTAGGTCTAGGAACAAGATACAAAACATCATTTCTCACAAATTGGTTAAGTTCTTCCTGGATAGCAACTATCCAGTTTTCGTCAGAAAGCGCTTCTTTTACTTTAGCCGGTTTAATCTGTGATGTAAAGCACACGTAATTGCATATGTCTTCTATTTGTCTACGAGTGCATACACCTGTGAAAGGGTTTTCAAGAATTTGAGTGGTTGGATGATCGTTAACGGTCCTCAGTTCAGAATTAGTTTGATTTGATGAAGTATCTAGTTTGTCAATTAAAAGAACTTCATCATTATCTGAACTCGGGGTAGGTGTATTCAAGTGATCGTCAATGACCACATTGATGGACTCTTAAATAACACCGGTCCTTTTGTTCAATACTTGATATGCACGACTATTCAAAGAATACCCTAAAAAGATACCTTCATCACTTTTAGTGTTAAACTTTCCCAAATTTTCACGGTCACATAAAATACAACACTTGCTACCAAAAACTTGAAACTATTTGACAGTAGGCTTCTTATTAAACCAAAGTTCATAAGCAGTTTTCTTATTAAATTTATAAGTATAAACTCGGTTGATAATATAACATGCAGTATTTACGGCTTCAGCCCAATGATTTCTAGGGAGCTTCATACTATTCAACATTACATTTCCCATTTCTTGAAGTACTCTATTTTTCCTCTCCACAATTCCATTTTGTTGTGGTGTTTTGGGTGAAGAGAATTCATGCGATATTCCCTGATCACTACAGGATTTCTCAAAACTGTTATTCTCGAACTCAGATCCATGATCACTACGGATCTTACAAACTTGAGAACTTTTTTCAGTTTGGATCCGTTTGAGAATCCTTTTTACTTCGTCAAGGGTTTCTGATTTATCCCTTAAGAAGGCTACCCAAGTGAATCTGGTAAAATCATCCAAGATTACCTGTATGTATTTTTTGCCACCTCGACTTTCCGTCCTGGTAGGTCCTACAAGGTCCTTGTGGAGAAGTTCGAGTGGTTTTGATGTGGCATTAGAGTTTACCTTTTTGTAAGCACATCTAGTTTGTTTGTCAATCTGGCATTCGCCACAAATTTTGTCTACTTTTTGAAGTTTAGGTAGACCTCTTATTAGTTCTCCTTTGCTCAATCTGTATAGATTATGGTAGTGTACATGTCCAAGGCGTTTATGCCATAATTCTGTCTCATCGGTATGGACCATGTAGCACAATTGATTAGATGAGCTACCATCACTTACAATATAGCAGTTTTCAGAAGTCCTGCGACCAGGTAATATTACAGAACCCATTTTGTTTAAGATTTCACAATCTTTATTAGAAAATTTCACACTATAATTGTTATCGCATATTTGAGATATGCTTAACAGGTTGTGTTTTAGCCCCTCAACATATAAAACATTCTTAAATAAGAGAAGGTTATTGTAACATCCCGGATTTTTGCCAACCTGGGATTAGACGTTCTAGGGCAATGGGTCGATCCTAAGACCTTATCAACTTGTCAAAACTAAATCCCACAGTCTAAAATCGCTCCTGAACCCATTTCCTTCACAAATCCCACCCCTTTGCTACCTTGTGCTTTCAATTTTTCAAAGCACTTTCGCCCTAGACACTAACTTAAACTAGCTAAGTAGTAAAACTTGGATCACTTTATATACAAACTACAAAGGCCTAAGTACCATCTCAACCAGAAAACAATTAGGATTAAATCCTTTAGAAATTTAACAAAGTTAACTAAGTGCAAACTCGACTAGCCATGAAATCCGTTGGGATCGCTTTAAATACGATCTGCAAGACCCAAAACTTGTAAAACATGTGACTCTAGGTTACCCTAAAGTCTAGAGCCAAACTCATTTCCCGTCTGCTCTCGGGAATGAAACGAAACTTCGTATTAGGTTTATATCGCACATCGGGAGTCCGATTAACACGAATCTAAGGAACTAGGACCGCCCCACTGGGCTTGACAATCATCTCAAAAATCAGCTCCGACCGATGTCCCACGGTCATTTATTTCGATCCGGAGCGAGGGTGTGTGAAAAAACACTATTCCTTTGAAAAGAAAATATCTGGAATAGTGATCTGGCACCTTTCGCTTGCGCATCAGTATTAAGCAACCTGACCGTCAGAATCAGACCAAATTACACCCTCAGATCAGGAAAAATTTCAGGAACATTTACATGTACTTGGAATTTCGGATCGTGGCCCACTGACCGTTGAACTGAAAGTGGTCCGCCACGTGCGATCTGGGAATCCGATCGAGTCGAAAACGTGATCCCTCATAGATCCATGTGGGGTGAGCTTAAGTCTGACGTTTGGCTCAAGGAGGGCCACCAGAACCTCTCTTTTGAGCTGGAAAAGTGGCGAATATCCTATATTAGCAGTAACCCTTGAACAAGAGTCTATTTCGGTGAAGTTTTAGGCTATATAAGGACCTTAAACCCTCTCCCATTCCAGCCATACGAATTTGGATTTGAGAGAGGGAAAAGAGAGAGAAAGTGAGGGAGAAGTGGGAGAAACTCCCTGCCGTCGTTCCCTGCCACCACACGGGCTGCACCATCTCGTTCTCATCGCTTTTCCGGCGATTCCAGCCCCGTTTCTAGGTAAGAAACCCTAACCCTAACCTGTTTAGGGGATTTGATAGTTGTAGGTTATGAAATAGCTAACCTATTTCCTTCTCTAGGTCGCCTAGTTGCCGTATACGGAAGCTTAGCAAACCTATCGTCTCCGTTACGATTCTACGACCAAAGGTGAAGACTTTAAGCGTATAAGTTACGTTTTTCAACGCTTTCAATGTCAGATAATGATAGATTCATGATCTGTATGCAAATGCACATGTACAAAGTGCTTTCCGTTTCCTGTTTCGATTAGCGATAAAGAATATGGATTTTCACATACTCTAGATATACGTATAAATACCGTATACGTATTTTTCTTGGGAAAATGTTTGACATGTTTATTTAATGTTTGATTATATCATGTGTGGATAAAATGTTAGTTTGGCGAAAAGAATCGCAAAAATACATGTTCATGTGTAAATGTCATGTATGTTGAAATTGCGTATTTTAGAAATACCGCATACGTGCGGATTTTGGAAATATAATTGTCATGATTAATTGTTGTATGAATATGGTATACGCGGATAAAATAACCGCTTAGCGAAAGAATAGCCCTAATACATGTTTGCTAACATACACTAGGTATGTTGGAATAGTGTATTCTAAGTGTTTGTGAAAATGGCTGAATGAGTATAGCATTCTCATTCGTGCTCGCCATGACTAATTGTCATGGATATATGATTGTTGTAATGGCGATATCCCTTTGACGAAAGGATTTGCCCTAAATCACGCCACGGCCAGTATACACTATATATGCTAAAATGTGTGGCCCAAGTGTTTGTGGAAATGACTGAATGGATATGGAACTTGGATTCCTGCTTGCCATGACTATCCGTCGTGGGTGTACGCGTGTTATGATTGGGGCAACTCCCTAGCGAAAGGATTTGGCCTAATGCCTATGTGATCGACATATGTCATGTATGTTGATGTATGTTTGTTTAAGTGTTTCTTGAAATGTCTGAATGTGTAGTAGTTAGCAAATTGTAATATATAAGGGTGTTGAGTTATGATTCTCAACCTCTTTTCACTATGTGTATGATCTCCTTTGATAGTTGTGTGGTTAGGATTTGAACATGTACAAACTCATGCTTGTGTTGTGATTCGTAACATGCTCAACTGTTTTATGATTTTAACTATGTAATGCATATGTTTAAATTTATATTTATGTTGTATGATCCGTCATGGGTGATGGGGGAGCGGAGCAACGAGTGCGTGCAACAGCCCTGGCAGCCCTAAACGGATAATACCAGACTGATTGTATGATTTGAATCCTGATCTATTACTGCTTTATATCTCTGTAATTGATTGTGTTTGGGGCTATGATTATAGTCCAGGCAATCGGTAACGGGATTGAACTCGTGGCTGAGATTCATTTGCCACGTGGGATGTGTTCGACGAACTCGAGTCGTGCGTTGCCTGTCGGCAGTGGCTAGGCCACACGAAGTTGTTTTTGCACTTCATGTCGTGCAGCTCAACGGGCGATCGTGCTAGTCGAGCTCATCAAGTAACCCGATCTGCCTTATGCATGTTCACCCTGTTTGGTCGCTACTGCTTGAACCTAGGGTACCAAACTTACCAGTGGCGATCCCCGTTTAACCATGGTACCTAGATCCGCTAAGTCGCATGAGCCGGGCATGGTGGTATGGGACACCGTGGTTGGGCTGTCGGCCTACGCTGGGGCCATGTGCCTCCCCGTAGTGACCATTGCGCAATCAACTCGTGAGCCGAATACGGTGGTATGGGACACTGTATTCGAGCTGTCGATACTTCGGCGAGAGCCGAGTACGGTGAGATCTGTGCTCGTGCTGACGGGCGACGAGTCCTCCGTGGTATCATCGAGTACACTCCAAGGGTCTGTGATTGGCCACGAGTCTTTCACAGCAACTAGAGTGTGAGTTGAGCCGAGTACGGTGAGACCTGTACTTGAGCTGACGGCTAGTGATTGAGCCGAGTACGGTGAGACCTGTACTCGAGCTGACGGCCAGCAATTGAGCCGCATACGGTGAGATCTGTATCCGCGCTGACGGGTGATGAGCCCTTTGCGATGCCTTCACTACGCTTCTCAAACCATAATATCGTATGAGATTATCTAGGATTGACGACCCTAGAATGGATCATGTTTGGGAATGATACAAGGGAGGTACCTTAGTTTCCCAATACTGCTGTTTGAAATGGACTAATAAAAACTTGGTAATCATGAGCATCATCGCACCGCATGTGCTTTGTAGATGTGGCGCACTGAGGGAGTAAGCATTCGCGAACGTAAGATGATGTCGCTTGAGGGTGGTTTGGCAAGGGCATACAGCATCATGTCATTTCATTCTTGCATTTAATAAGAGTAGTTAGAAATGCTTGATTTGTACTGCTTTATCATTACTGCTTGATTGATTTGATAACATGTTAACTTATGCTTTACTGTTCCACTGAGTTGATCACTCACTCCCACGTTACGGGACGGTGTTCCGAACACCCACCAGATTTGTTGAGTTTCAGGTGATGGCGATGCTTGTGAAGCAGAGCCGGACTACTTCTGTGATGATAGGAGGAGTTATCCTATCTGTATCTCTCTGGCAGGTCAATGAAGACCTGATACCTGATATTGTATTGACGGGGCTATGGTACATGGGATAGGAAGCATTACACTTCCTCACATTTGGTATATTCTAGAACTGCACCTGTATTTATTTAACCTGGTAATGTTATCACACTCTGGAGACTCATCATAATTTATATATTTTATCTATCTATCACAGTCTTCCACTTGCAAATTTAACTGTCTCTGGAGTAGGATATCCTGTTTTGGCTTAATCTCACTCATGTTCAATGCACAAATTCAATCAACATCCAATCATCATTCATTTTGTTGCATAAGTGATGTTCTGGAACTCGGGAGTTGAGTTTATGCTCGACCCCCGATTTTCAGGGCGTTACAGTTATAGAGTTGAACCATACCTTGGCCAATAATCTTACAGTTGCTACCATCACCAAATGTGACTGACCCATCAGTCATATCTTTAAGATCGGTGAATAAAGCCTTGTCGCCTGTCATATGCCTTGAGCATCCACTGTCTAAGTACCACTTTGAATGGCTTGAAGCTTTGAAAGCAGTGTGGGCTACCAAACAGGTGACTTTAGGAACCCATTTCATAACTGTTTTGGGTTTAGGAGTATAGTTGGTCTTCTTATGTTTGTAATTATTGTAAGAATGACCTACTGAGTTAGATTTTAAGAGCTCCTTAAGTAGATCAACTATTTTCTCAGCTAAAGGGTTTCGATTTTGATTTTTATAGTTGAAATATTTGCTTTTGGGTTTTTGAGAAGATTGAAAAGATTTAGTATTTTTAAAACTCTTTTGATGTGAACTACTTCCTTTTGAGTTTGAAGATTCTCCTTTCACAAACTTAGGAATAGTATTCTTCTGTTTAGAAGGAACACTTTTATCGTAGCCCAAACCCGATCGGTTGCCACATTTTCTTGATCCAGACAAAAGCTTTTCTAATTTTGGATCACCTTGGGCATACCTCCATGTATCCTTTAAACTCAAAAGAGAAGAGTTTTCAAGCTTAAGTTTATCATTTTTCGATTTAAGTTTTTCAATCAGGGAGGTTTTGAATTCTAAATCACATTTAGTCTTTTCAAAACAATCTGAAATATAGAATTTTTCTAAAATAAGAGACTCAAAATTTTCTTTAAGCTTTGAAAATTTTTCTTTTTGAAGTTTTAGTTTTACCCCAATCTTACAACTTTCCTTGTATAGGGTATTGTAAGCATCTTGAAGATCTTCTTCATTTTCATGATCACTATTCATATTTTCTTCCCTAGTAGAATCATCATGATCTGAAAAAGTGAACTTGGCTAGAGTCATAAGGGCTTTGACTTCATTGCCCGACTCGGTTTCAGAATCTTCTGATTCAGAAGAGGCTTTAGAATCAGAGGATTCATCCCAAGTAGCCAACATACCCTTCTTTTTGGGTTTGTCCTTTTTAGGACACTTGTTTGCAAAATGCCCATATTCTTGGCAGTTGTAACATTGACTATCTTTCAAAGATTTTCAAGTTTTAGTTTTAGGTTTAGATCTTTTCTTATCATTTGATTTTTGAAAATCAACCCTCTTTTTACTTTTGAAAATCTCGTAAAACTTTTTCGCTAAAAGGACCATTTTCTAAATCAGAGTTTTCTTGAGAAATATGTTCAGAAGATTTAAGAGTGATAGATTTACCTTTAGGAGCTTTAAAAGTTAACTCGTAGGTTTGTAAAGACCCAACTAGTTCTTCTACCCTCATATTGCCCATATCACGAAGTTCCTGGATCGTGGTTACCTTAGAATTGAACCGTTCAGGAAGTGAGCGTAGTATCTTTGCACATACTTTACTTTCTGGGATTTTATCGCCAAGACCCCACATAGAGTTTACAATGTCATTTAATCTTGTATAAAAGTCCATAAACATTTTATTTTCCTTCATATGAATTTCTTCAAATTTTGTTGTGAGGAGTTGGACTTTAGATTGTTTGACAATTGAAGTACCCTCATGTGTTGTTTCTAATATATCCCAAGCTTGCTTTGCAGTATCATAGGATATGATTCTTTTGAACTCATCCGGTGATAGTGCGCAAGTGATTGCATTTAGTGCTTTTGCATTCGCACTACTCTCACTTTTCTAAAGTGTGGTCTAAGAAAAATAAGGTGATATTCTCATTGATTTTGATCCATCGATACCAGTCACTTCAGTTGTAGGAGGGATCCATTCAGTCACTGTGGCTTGCCACACACTCTCATCCATTGATTTGAGGAAAATCCTCATTCTGGCTTTCTAATAGGCATAGTTGGAGCCATCAAATGGTGGAGGCCTAGTGACTGAAAGGCTATCAAAATTTAACATCTTACCAATAGCTTAGATCGATTAGCTCAGGAAATAAATCCAAATAATAACAATTAAAACGAGATATTAGGCTTTGATACCACTTGAAAAGGCCTAGCTGTATGTCCTAGAGGGGGGGGGGGGGGGGGTGAAGAGGACTATGCCAAATTAAAATTATAACAGTGGAATAAAATAAAGAGATAGCCAACTAAAATAAATCAATTCACAATGTTGAAATAAAAGCAACCTCAATAAAAAAGTAATGAGAGGTTGATACGAATTCAGTTCTAAGGACAACCTTACACCATAAAAACCAAGGGTTTATGGCACAACAACCTTATTTTTAGAACGTCCTTTGTATCAAAAACTCAAACCAAAGAGGAATAGATAAATAGCAAGGAATTGAAATAAATTGCAAGAATTTAAATCTAAATTATTACAACATTCCCCACTGTGCTTGAAATGTAAAAGATTACAACATTCACATTCATATATACATTCCACAAATCTGATTGATCAAAAATAGAAAATATAAATCACACATCCACAAAACACAAAGAGTTATAGTGGTTCGCTTGTGTGTACACCAACTGTTAAAAAACAGCTACACAGATTGCTACTCTACTCCTAATATCCTCACACAGGGGATATTAGCGTTCAATATCAAAATAGGTTTTCACAGGTTCACCCAAAACCTTCACAATTGTGTCTTTTAGAAAAGGGCTTACACAATTCAAAAACCCTCACTTTGAGTTTTCTGGCTCTCCTCAGATAACCAACACAATGAGATTTTTCAGGCTTAATCTCAAACAAAACCAAAATGGAAATTTACATAAATATAAAATACCTGGATTTCTCCTTTTGTAGCAGGCCGGAAGAACCAATCGGAGTAGAAGTTCAAATATAGATGTTCAATTGTCCAATACTCACTTTGAAATGGTTCTAGGTTCTAATTGATTTTAAATTAAACCAAATGGGCTAGCTCTATTTGATTTTGATTCCAAGAAGAAGGAATACAGAATTCCTCTTTTCGATTTAGATTGGAATGCAGAAACAAAATCAAATATATAAAGCTAACAAAAGAGAATATTAAATATGCACAGAGTAGCTTAAATAACACAAACTTATCTCAGACTGATGCCTTGATTTTACTTGAATTGAATTCTTGAAAAACTCTGAAATTCGTGTTCTATTTATAGTTGCAGAAATCGCATCTTTGACTGGTGGTGTGGCCACCACGACTGGTCGTAGGTCGAACTACATTTTAAAATTTTAAGCGTGATCGGATTAAACCGTTCTACGACTGGTCTTAGGATGTCCTCGACTAGTCATGAGGCCTCAACGACTGGTCGTGAGAAACCAAGAATGGTTGCTGGAGTTTGAGTAGTAGTTGTAGGACTAGTTGTGAATGAGTCGGCACTGTTCTTACGACCAATCGAATAGACTCCAGGATTGGTCGAAACTCAACTAAAAAATTTCAAAAATTTGCAACAACTTAGGACTGGTCTTGGAATTTCTTACACTGGTTGAGCTAGTTCTAGGACTAGTCGAACAGAGTTCAGGACTAGTCTTAGAACCGACCAAACACTTATAAAAATATTCTATATGAATTATGTATTCAAAATGACCTACCCTATGGTCAAACTAAGGTCATGCAAACCTAAAATGTGAAGTATGGTAATTGAGTCTTCACTTCTTATAAAGATGGTTGACCTTCTAAGATTGCGAAGCTTGAAATCTCTGACGTATTTTGAACATGAGATCTTCTTAAGCTTGGACTTCATCTTGTACTTTAGTCTTGAGTTGTACTTGAGACTTGAACAAGACCTTATTTTCTGTTGTAGCTCTTGAAATATTCTAAACATTGAAGCTTGCAGAAGTAGTCAAAGAACTTGAACTTGAAGTAGATCACCGTTCTTAGCTTGTAGCATTGATGCAGTGACTTGAACATACAAATCCACAAGCTACACAAGACATAGAATGTGTTTTTGGCACCACACATAGATTGTGTTTTTGGCACCACAGAATTTGACAACCAAAGGGGCAAATAACAATTGCACTTACAGAAACCAAAAACAGAAATTTACAATAATGTAAAATACCTGGATATTCTCCCTTTGATGTAGCCCAGAAGAACTAAGTCGGAGAAGAAGTTCAAATAGAAGTTCAATGTCCAAACTCACTTATGAAATGGTTCTAGGTTCTAAATTGATTTTAGATTTAAAGCACCTTGGGATAGCTTGATTTGATTTTGATTCCAAGAAATGGGAATACTTCCATCCCTCTTTCAAATAAAATTGGAATGCAGAAATTCAGAATCAAATGCAAAGAAAGATAATAAAAGAGAATATTAAATGGGCACAATATAGCTTAAAAAGATCACTAACTTATCTCTCAGAGTGGCATATTGATTTAGCTTGAATTCAATGAAAAACTCTAAAATTCATCGTCTATTTATAGGTGAAGAAATCACGTTCACTACTGGTCCTATGGAGACTATGACTGGTCGTAGGACCAACAGATTTTTGAAATTTTAAGCGCGAACGGATAAAGTCGTTCCACGACTGGTCGTACGTCCTTCACGACCGGTCGAGGGACCTCCACAACTGGTCTTGACCTGTCCACGACTGGTCGTGTGGAACCAGATTTAGTTGTTGGACTTTGAGTCATGGTTGTAGGACTGGTCAAGCACGAGTCGTACACTATTTACACGACCGGTCGAGCAATCTCTAGGACTGGTTGAGGCTTAACAAAAAAATTTTGAAAATTTGTAACCAACTTAGGACTGATATTGGAATTTCTTGGACTAGTCG
The DNA here is from genome assembly GCA_021015155.1 of Magnolia officinalis. Classification (NCBI taxonomy): domain Eukaryota; kingdom Viridiplantae; phylum Streptophyta; class Magnoliopsida; order Magnoliales; family Magnoliaceae; genus Magnolia; species Magnolia officinalis. The sequence goes on from JAJHSJ010000559.1 coordinate 116,625, forward strand.
AGCTAGTGTTAAGACTAGTCGAACAGAGTCCAAGACTAGTCGAGAAATAGTCTATTCACTTATAAAATGACCTAATTGAATTATGTATTCAAAATGACCTACAGTAAGGTCAATCTATGGTCACTTATACCTTCTTAGTGATGTATGATCATTGAAACTTCTTTTCCTTCGGTTGATAGTTGATCTTTGAAATTCACGAAGCTTGAGATCTTTACACATGATGAAGCTTGAACTTAAGACCTTTTGAAGCTTCAATTTGAAACTTGAATTTATAACTTTAAGAAGCTTGAACTTGAAATATCTTGAGTCTTGAGCTTGAGGTTCAAAGTAAAAGACTTTGTCTTGACTTGGAGCTTCTTGAACTATGAATCTTGAAATCACACTTGATGTTGTACTCGAACATGACCATGTAAACTCGCATTTCTTGAAGTAAAGATCTTTGTTCTTGAGTTATGCACAGCCTTCATTATGTAGATGAGCTACATAAGACACAAATTCCAAGAGAGGTTTTGGCACTACAAAATTTGACAATTATAGGAGCTAGGGACCATAGCACTTACACTTTCACATGGGCCTAACATACATAATAATGGGCTCCATCGTCTAGCCCTCAAATGCATCACAATGGGCCTCCTCACATAGGCCTCTATACATCACATTGGGCCTTAAACACGGGCTGAATACACATCACAATGGGCCTCAAATACGGGACGCATATACATCACATTGGGCCTCGACAATCGAAATCGGTAATCGGTAATACGAATCGACAATCGGCCTTGATAATCAGAATCAACAATCGACCACGACAATCAGAATTAGCAATCGGTCACGATAATCGAAATCGACAATCAGCCAAAATAATCGGCCTCGATAATCAGAATCGACAATAGGCCATGACAATCGGAATCGACAATCGGCCAGGATAATCAGCCTCGATAATCAGAATCGACAATCGGCCAGAATAATCGGCCTCGATCGATAATCGGCCTCAATAATCGAAATCGGCAATCGGCCACGACAATCGGAATCGGCAATTGGCCATGATAATAGGCCTCGATCGATAATCGTCTTCGACAATCAGAATCGACAATCGGCCACGACAATCGGCATCGACAATCAGCCACGATAATCGACCTCGATCGATAATCGTCCTCGATAATCGAAATCGACAATTGGCCACAACAATCAGAATCAGCAATCGGCCACAATAATCGGCCTTGATAATCTGTGAGAATAACATACAAGGCCTAAGGGAAGGTCACAATGTGGACATTCAACCATCATTGCCCATCAATGTGGACATTCAACCAACATTGCTCTCAAGGAGTGACCCACATAGAGCCTAACATATAGTGGGCTCATGGCCCACACAAGGGCCACATATATATCACATCAGTCCTTGTCCATGAGCCTCGGATACATCACAATGGGCCACAACACATGGGCTTCAAATACACAATAGGTGGGCCCTACACATAGGCCTTATACTCATCAAGTGGGTTACATCAATGGGCCTCAAACACAGGTTGAATACACATCATAATGGGCCTCAACTACGGGCCGCGTATACATCATATGGGTCTCGTACACGGGACGTATATACATCACTATGGGCCTTAGACATGGGTCTCAAACATGGGCCTTATGTACATTACAAAGGGCCTCATATATCACATCGGACCTTATCAAATGGGTCCCAAGTACATCTCATCGGGCCTCATCAAATGGGCCCCCAAATACATCAAATTGGGCCTCATCAAGTGGGCCCCTAATACATCAAATGAGCTACATCAATGGACCGCACTAATATATCAAGGTGGGCCTCAGGGATGGGCCACAAATATATTGAGGTGGGCCATAAAAAAAACATCATATTGGGCATCGACAAAGGCCACAAATACATAGCAGGTGGGTCATGCTCATGGGCCCTCAAATACACCACATGGGCCATATAAACATCAAGTGGGCCGCATTACAACACCTACATCATGGTGTGGTCCATGGATGGCATAGATAAAACACTTACATCACGGTGGTTTCCACCGTCCTATAGACAATGTGGGTAAAACCCATACATCAGGGCCCACGTCCTCAGATGGACGGTAAGGCTACAATACATACATCCTAGGTGGGCCCCATGCCTATTTGAATGAAGGACAGCTAGTATATACATCACATGCATCAATGGTGGGCTACAGAACTTACTGGCGTCAACTGCAGCGACAACAAAAACTGCTGGCTGTCCATCAGATGGATGGTCCAGATACGAAATACATACATTAAGATGGGCCCCATCTGCTGCCAGGTGGGCGGTTGGATAAACACATACTTCATGATCGGGCCTAGAGAATTTGCTGATGTCCAAACAGATGGACAGTAGGGATATAGTACATACCCATGATCAGACCCACATCTTACAGACATCCATACAATGGACAGTTGGATATAGCACATACATTATGTGAGACCCACAGAACTTGCTGACGTCAGTCCAACAGCTATCTGTTGTTGGATGGAAGGTCATGATAAAACACATATATCATGTGGGCCCCACACCATGTGTGAGACTGGACGGGCTAGATCACCCCCTTCCAGCCAATCCGTTCCACATTAGGGGGTCCCACGTGGGCAACCATAATACCTATCAGAGACTTATGTTTAAATAATATAATATATTATATTATAAATATATATTATAATATATTAAAAATGCATATATAAGGCTCTAGCTTCCAGCGTCCGGTCTGAACGGACGGTCAAGATGTTGGATTGCATACATCGATGTGGGCCCATCTCCACACGAGCAGCACATGTGGGGTGGGCCCCACATGCCTGCCAAGTGTATGGACGGCATGTATAAATCACATACATTATGATGCGCCCCACACCTGCATCGGCCAGATGGACGGTGTGGGGTATAAAACAAATACATCGAGGTGGCCCTGCATGATGCAGGTGGGCCTAGTGCCGTCCAAACTAATCCAGCACCGTCCAAATAGCCTGGACAGTGTGGATTGAAATAAATACATCACGGTGTGGCCCTTCCAACAATGGGCGGTTTGGAAAAACACATGCCTTATGATCAGCCCATAGCTGTTGACGTCAACAGTATGATGAGCTGCTGGGCGACTTAGATATACAACACATCATTTGGTGGGCCACACGCATCAAAGGAGAGAGAAAGAGAGAGAGAGAGAGAGAGAGAGAGAGAGAGAGAGGGCGAGAGAGAAAGAGGGAACGGTGGAGATGGGAGGGACCATGCCATTATGGGTCCCTCTTTGATACAAGGGATACATCAAGATGGGTCCCACCACAAGTGGGCCCTATCACATCAAGATCACACAAATCAAAACCTTAAAAAAAAATCACCTATATTGATTTTCTCCTCCTCCTTCCGCCAAAGCATCCTAGAGCTCCAAGGGACGAACTTTAACTGTTGAGATTGGTTTTGGAGGGTGGGGATGGGAGATATGAAGTGGGCCACACAAAGCTCTTTCATGGTGCTTGCTTGGACGTGGGTTACTTGGGAAGAAATGAGAGAGAGAGAGAGGTGTAAGAGAGAGAGAGAGAGGGATGGGTGAGTGATGGGGTGTGATGGGTGAGTGAGTGATGGATGTGTACTTGTGTAAGAGAGAGTGTTGACTTTTGGGGAGGGTGGTTGTACTTGGGGATGGGATGGAGTGATGGGTTGTACTTTGATTGATTGATATGACGTGTCATAGAGATTCTCTCGAAATTCCAATGTGCAGTGTTTTCTTCGACCTGAATGCGGGCCCATATCTCCTGGCTCGGGTATTGCTTCAGCGCGCGAGACGTGGCGCCAGAAACGCGGCGACGACGCGGTTGTACTGGTAGAAGTCTCGGATCGAGTCATCTCAGATATGCAAGATGAAAGTGCACCTGCTAGTGCCCTGGTTTGTCAAGTTACGTGAATGGTGGGTCTGACTGTCTACAGAGCTCGATAGGAAGATCAATTCAACCGTCTGCCTCAACCAGATGTGTGAAAGCTCGCAATAGGTAAATTATAGCCTCACATCCCATGTCCCAAAACACCAGGTGATTAAAACCCTTAAAACAAGATAGACATCTTAGGGTTTTTGAGGAGAGAAAATTTTTTCAAAATAGGAAAATCTCTAAGTTTTTCTCACCTTGTTGATTTTATCGAAACATCCTCGATATGATCGACATGCTCTGTCGATGTCCTCGATACCTTAATGATATCATCGATAAGAGGACCAAAAGTTTCCAGCAACTAAATATTTATCTGGACGGATTTATCGATGTATCGATACACATATCGATATCATCGATAAAAGTACTAAATATGTCCAACAACTTCACAACATATCTGGACGAATTATCGATGTACATCTATCGATATCATCGATATTCAAATCTTGAGTCCATCGAGAGTGGCTCGATAAGATCAACAGACAGTTTTTCGGCGCCCCTGTTTTTTAATGAAAATCTCAAAATCCTTCGATATATCGATGGTCTTTCGATATGATCTGAATTCAAATATCGATAACATCGGAAGTCCATCGATGATGTCGGTCGAGGGCGCTTATTTCTTACAGCAGATATTTCAGGTTATTTTTAACTATGATCGGGGGCCCTTCGATAGAATCGATATTCAAATATCGATGATATCGATACCAGGTCGATTGCATCGAACAAGAACATAATCTGTCCAGCAAGCTTAAAGACAAATCCGCTGGAATTATCGATGCATCGACTCTGATCTCGATATCATCGACATTCAAATTCCGATGATCTCGACGGTTCCCCGATCATTCATGAAAATCTGAAATATTTCAAAGTCAAGTCTCTCTCATTTTTCTAATGTCGATGGATCGAACTTGTCGTCGATGGAATTGGAGTTCGAAATCTGATGACATCAACAATAGTTTCAATTCATCGACCAATTAGCAAAGAGTTTCAAAAGTGTATGACATCAAGTCCGAGTCATCGAGCGGATCATCAATGCTATCGAGAGTATACGCTCGATGATATCGAACCTGCTCGATGATATCGAACTCTATCATAAATGTGACCGTTTTATTTCCATTGGAACTTTTTGCCTATATATAGAGGACTTGTCTTTTGTTGTTGTGAGAGAAAGGAGAGAGAGCTTTTGTGTGTTTCAACTTATGTCTTATATCTAAAGCCCTTTCTGTTAAGGGAGTTCATCCTCCAATCCACCCTCGCCATTGACATTCAATAGAGTGGATTGGGGAATGAACTTCCACATTTAAGGATCATCTAGTTTCTACCTTAATGACAAATCATTAAGTTGGGATGCCTTGAATGCATAAGATTGGAGCTACTCTATCTTCCTAATAGGAAAATCTTTAGAGAGTAGGATTTCATCTTCTCCTTGACCCAACCTAAGCCTAGTCTTGGTATATCTTCTGTGTTGCGGATCAAGGGAGCAGAAGACTCTTCGTCAACAAGGAGGAGGAGATCTTCGGCATTGTGCTGAAGGGACTCATCAACTTATCTGTAAGTATCTAGAGTCCAGAGGACACTTGTGAACATTCCTTTCTAGGATTAGGTCTAAAGTGGTTCTCGCCCTTTGAAGCCCTCGTAGGAGGCCTCCGGCAGGAGTGTACGTAGTGGGTGCGTTGTGTGGACCCTTACTCTGTAGAGAGCATAAACATCCAGGTGCGTTGTGTGGACCCTTGCTCTATGGAGAGCATTGTTGAGGCATAAAAAAATATATTCCATGTTCGGGGGTATTTCAGTAATTTCCATGTTTAGGGGTATTTCGGTAATTTCCATGTCCGGGGGTATTTCGGTAATTTCCATGTTCAGGGGTATTTCGGTAATTTTCATGTCCAGGGGTATTTCGGTAATTTCCATGTCCAGGGTATTTCGGTAATTTCCATGTCCGGGGTATTTCGGTAATTTCCATGTCCGGGGGTATTTTGGTAAAAATCCATATCAAGGGGTAGTTTAGGTATTTTGGTAAAAATCCATATCCAGGGGTAGTTTAGGTATTTTGGTAAAATTTCATCTCCAAGGGTAGTTTAGGTATTTCAGTAAAAAAAACATTGAAAATGGTAGTTTGGTAAAAAGAGTGCAGAAATGTTATTTTAAGGGAAATAAGGTGGTACACCACCATTTAAGAAGAGTTTGGTGGACACCATGATTTAAGAAAGGAAGAAGTTCGTTTGTGAAGAGATAAGTGGTGGTGATCACCACTCTGTAAGGTGGTGGGGCCTATAAATATCCCTCCCTGATTCATTAGATGGGTTGGATCGGATTAGATCAGTTGGTGAGCAAGGGAAAGAGAGAGAAGCAAGATAAGAGAAGGAGAGCAGAAGGACTTTGCATGGAACCGCGCAAAGGAAGTTGATTGCGCGGACCCGCGCAAAGCAAGTTGCTGACATGCAACCGCGCAAAGCTAAAAGAGATGGCTTTCACGCCATTTTCCAAGGAAGGTTGGAGAACACCCTTTGCGTGGAACCGCGCAATGAGAATGAGAGAATTCCCATAATCCATATTCCCGGAAAGGCTGTCCGAGGGAGTATTTCCCTTGCGCGGGATCGCGCAAACCTCTAATGGAAGCCATAACTTTGGTTGTACATAAGCAGAGGAAGAAAACATCTTTCCTTCCGCTGTACTACTGGTGAGGCTCATTGTGGTTGCCTTTTGGAAGATCCACACCGTCCACCGTCTTCCTCTCGAGATTTCGACCGTAAAAGACTGGTTTTGGTCCTCTGATAATATGGCCCACCAAGATAATCAAGCCGCAATGGAAGCTCAACGGTCTGTTTATGATCACTGCAGCGATCATTTGAATGATCATGGTCGCCAAAGCTTAACATCACTTCGATGGGTTTTTCGCCCTCTACCTGATGAACGACTCAGATCCGTGATTCCCTGCATGATAGTGGCCCACAACAAAGAGACGGAAACTCTGTTTTTCATTTATCGAAGCCAGGTAGAAGATCCAGTCCGTCCATTCGATTCAGGGCAAGAAACCATTGAGGAAGGACTGATTTTGGAGTGGAATTGGTGTGGCCCATGAGGTTATTCATTTTACCGTCCATTCTATGTTTAACGGTTAAGATTCCTCAACAGTCTGCATGGTGACAAAAGGACAACTAAGCAACGGTAATTCCCACCTTATAAAGTGAATGGACGGCTCCGATCATCTAATAGAGCAGTGAGTAGGTCACACTACACAAGAACGGCAAAAGTCATGAAGACACTGTTGCGTTTTCTGAATTGGAGAAGCTGACCGATTTTGAGAAATTCCATGCACGGCTTGTGCATTCATGCATTATGTACATGCGATGTACATGTGGGGCTGATGGTGAAGTTTGTGGGAAATCTGCTCCGTCCATTCGCTTGCCCACTGTATTTAACGCGTTGAGACTAAGTTTGAAGCGTATCCAAATGATAGGCGGGCCCCAAATCATGATCTCAAGGGCTGATTTATCAGTTTGACCATTTCTACAAGGATTCCGGAGCTGAAACTTGACGTGTACGGGTAATTTGTGATTCTAAGGCTACATGTAAAGTTTCAAGCCAAATGGACGGTGGCAACCCCATGATCTTACATTCTGGGAGACTTTTCGGGGCAGTTTAGCATGATCAGCCTAATTTCTTCGAGGCCTGGCCACATTTCAACGGGCTTCTTCATATTTCAAAGAAGAATGACCAGAAGGATGCTCTATATTCAAGGAAAGATGATTAGAATGATGTTCAAAACCGATCTCAGCGGTTAAATCAGAGAATTTAAGCTTGCACAAATCTCCGTTTCATTGAAGACTTGTTGATTAGATCGACATTCCTCCTAAGTACCAGGAGATGACTGTTTCGACAAGAAAACAAATGTGTTTGATTTGGGGAATTGATCTTATTCAAACATAACAAAAGAGTATTCAGAACAATCATCATATTTTATTAATATTGGGTTCATTTACATCCTCTATACATCCCTTGATTCTAAGACAAATCATATAAAAAGAACAAATTATTTTTAGCAAAGCTTATTATTTGTCCAATCCTGAATTCGGCAGCCTTTCGGCGTCTGTTTTAGTCATCTCCCAATACTTAGGAGGAATTGCTGAATAAATCATCTGATCTTCATGGAGACAGAAATTTCGGCAGCACTCCGACGCTATTTTGGTCATCTCCCAATACTTATGAGGAATTACTGAATAGATCATTTGATCTTTTCTTTTAGAGAAGTAATTTCTCCTACAAGCTGATCAGCTGACTATTTACGCGATCCGCGCAACCAATATAGTAGTTGCGCGATCGCACAACTGATGTACATGTTGCGCGGTCCGCGCAACTGAACATGGCTCTTCTCTCTCTACCTTCAGTTGCTCTATTTCAGTCTCTCGAAAAATCTTTTTTCTCTCTATGAGAAGGGAAGTGGGGTATTTATAGACCCTTCACACATGTCAGAGATCTTCATTGATTGCGCGATCCGCGCAACGACTCTCTTCGTTGCGCGACCGGCGCAACTGCTTTCTTAGTTACGCGATCCGCTCAACTGCCTTCCTTGTTGCGCGACCAGTGCAACTGTAATTTTGGCTACTTCAACCGCGCAACCTTCCTTTTTGGTTGCACGATCCGCGCAACCTGTCTTTCTTTATTATTTGTTCCGTTTCCTTTTTATGATGATAATTTTTATGCTCCAACAGATGCCCCCTTGATCCGTTCTTCGTTCTCTTGAATCGATGAACCAGGATCAACACACGATCTTCTTTGACTTTCCGTTCAAATGGTTGCGCGAACCGCGCAACCAAGGCCTGAGGACCGTACTCGGTCCTTTTCCTATAAATAGTGAAATCTGCTCATTTTCTTCATTCTGAAACTTCTGCAGCGGAGCTCTGGCAAAATTTTTTCTCCCGCGCAACTGACTATTGTTGCGCGACCCGCGCAATGAATCTTTCGTCGCGCAAGGCCTTTAAGTCGTTACGCTACCCGTGCAGCTGTCAAACATATTGCGCTACCCGCCCAATTCCCAAACTTGTTGCGCGATCCGCGCAACGCTCAATCTTGTTGCGCGACCCGCGCAATCGACATCTCAGCAGATTTCCTTCAATTTAGCTAATCTTCTTCATCATGGCTCGTACTAAGAGAACTTTTACCGTCATTGATCCACCTTCCAGTCAACCATCTCATCAAGAACTACCAAATACTGACGCTTATCATGCTACAACTCCCCGGGCAACTGAATCGCCGTCTTCTCCTGCTCAGCCTTCGTCCAAGCGGTTCAAAACAACTGTTAGGCGTCCTGCCTACATAAAAGAGCCCGTACTGCCCACTTTTGACTTCACTTCACGGATCAAGTCATTATCATCCCCCGTTCATAGGGCCATCGCCATGGGTGACTTGACAATGCCTCCAAGACATGGTCGTGAGTATGATTGGGACGAGTGCTTGAAGACTACGGCACATTATCATACGGATAGTCAGAGACCACCCAGTAGAGAAGATACCCCTCCTCCTTCTAAGCCTAAGAAGCATCGCCGAAACAAGCCCCAGGAATTTCAAGAGAAGATCAAGGAGCATAACCGAAAGAAACTTAACAATTCCTGGGAATCAGTACGGGAAATACAGGGTGTCATCAAATTTGACAACCCATATAGACGAGGTATTATCTCCCTTCCTCTTAGCATGCACCGCCACCACTCCATGCTGATCTGTGAGCCTAGAGATTACTTATCCGCAGAAAGGTTAGCCTATACAAAGTCTTGGTCTTTTAAAGAACCCATATTATTAGAAGTAATCCTGCAGCCGCCAAGACCAAGACAGCAAATAGGTGATATTCACTCCATGGTTTTTCTCGTTGCTTCTTACGACGTCCATAGTCTATATCCGTCCCACTTTTACGAGACCCTTAAGCAGCGTTTCAGCTACCGTCCCCAACTTTGGAGTCCAGAAGAATTCAGAACCAGAGGCCTTCTGACTCCCCGAAATTATTATTCCGAGTGGGCTACCGCAGTCTTAACAAAGCATTACAAGATTTTATCGGATATCGGCGTCTTTCTTGCGATAGAAGCAACATCGCATCCTTTTCGCAAAGAATCTTCTATTTTGAAAGCGTTCCTCAACTATTGGTGCCCTTCCACTAATTCTTTTCATTTCCCTGAAGGTGAAATGAGTATCACGCTATGGGACATCTTCAGAATCACAGGTTTAACAATCACCGACCAATTCTTCGATGAGTTCGTCCCTACCAATGAAGAATTCGCATTCCTTTCATCTCACGATCGCATCCCTTCCATCTCAGAGTCAACCATCGAACTCTTCAAAGAGATGTCGAAATTTCCAAACATCCATAAGATTCATCCCATGCAATGGTTGGCGCACTTCAGTCGAGCTCTGAAGTAATTCTCTTCTTCTTTAACCCCTTTTTATCACAATCTTAATATACATATACATAACCTTAACCTCATTTGTTTACCTTTCTAGATTCAATGGCAATCATTCGCGAGAGCTCGAACGCCTTAGGAAGGGCATAAGAGGTCGTGCCGAATATTCCGTTCATGGGGAACTTGCGGCTTTTATTGCATATTGGCTGAGTGTGGTGGTCCTTCCCAGTTCTAAATCAGTAGATGCTATTCATCCTTCGGTGTTCGTAGTCGCAGGTGTCATTGCTGAAGGAATGAAGTTTTCTCTGGCTCTGCCTGTCCTCTGTTCAATCTATAGAGGTTTTGGAGAAATAACATGCCACGTAAAAAGTCCTTCTGTTGGCTCTGCTTCGACTTACATGCCATGGCATTACTTTCTGGGTTGGCTTGGTGTCTACTTTCCCTGGACTTTCGAAGTTCCAGAAAAGGCCTATGTCCACCCCTCCAAAGTTCCTCTCCACTTTTTCCAGAAAAGGTCCATGGCCAAAAGATCTTACGATTGGGGCCAAGGATGCCGTTTCTTCTAATACTAAGATAAACTATTTCTACTTTGGTCTTCCCTGTTATATTGTGGATACTGAAAAGGCGGATACTGACTCGCTCTCTTCAGTAGAGAGGGGATTTTTTATATCCATCAGATCATGCAGTCTACCCTCGAGAGAAGGAACCGAATTCTGGAGAGAACCATATTATCCAAGTCGCTTTGCGCGTCAATTTGGTTTTGACCAGGCAATACTAAAAGACTGTGGACTGGTTACCCAGAGAATGCGTAGTTATGGGACTGGTCCATTCAATTGGGCAATGATCTGGAAACAATTATTAGGCCGAGCTAATTCTTCCTTCATCATCCCAAGATGTGATCGTACCCCAAGAGCATCATACAATCACATGAGATGGTGGGTACACCAATCGTATCTAGTCCGAAAAAGTCTTCCAGTGTCGCAACTGGTCTGGCTTCCTCCCCCTGAGCTCAAAGGTCGCACTTTCGAAGCGGGGATCGGTTTCATTGCAGAGACCAGTCATGCCCCTTCGAGTAGTCGTCGTATCATGATTTCGATAGATGATCCCATTCGCGAGATAAAACCTGACAACACTCTTGAAGGATGGACAGCATACGGTGACACTCGCGAATTTGAGCAAATTCCCTTTCATCGACTGCATAGGGAAGAAGTTGCAACAGAGTCTCCTGTTCAACCAGAGATTAATGTTGGTCCACCCAACCAACCTTCTCCTTTTACTCTTTCTCAACCACAACCAGTTTCCTCTCCAAAGACGAGATCCCGTACACGTGCTCAAGCTTCTCCACAAGGAGAGAATACTGCTACCACTGCTCCAGCTCAAGTTATTGCGGACCAACTGGGAAACTCCCAACATCTTCTTTCTAAAGGCAAACAAGTCGTTATTGAGAATTCTAGCACAGAAGATACCGTTGGCGAAGATTCGGCTTCTTCATTTGAGGACACCACCTCTGACGAGAGTGAGGTAGGAGAGGAGAATCAAGAAAATATGTACGAAGAAGGAGAAGTGAACATCAGCGACGAGGATGATACGATTGCAGAACACATCCCTGCTGATGAAGAACACATTCCTTCAACTTCTGAAGTTGTTCCTTCGAATACTTCTCCTGCGGCGAGGGAAGAAGAAGAACCTATTGACTATGGTACATACAGATGCTCGCCTCATAAGAGAATATTACTATCATTTTTTACTCTTGTTTCTTCTTTTCTATTTCATCTCACACGTTTTGTTTCAGATGATCATGCCATAAACGCAGAGTCTCCTAGGGCTTCTTCCCTGAACCTGCCCCCTGCCGCACCATCAGTCTCTCCAAGATTCTCCATACCTCCGCGATCGGTGGCGCGTGAAATCGTTTTTTTAGAGAAGCAAAATGACTCGCTCATCCCTGCTACTGCTGCTACGAGTGTCGAAAACAGGGCTCCATCTTTTGCAGATATGATAGCGCCCGATCCTCTCCTTTCCAGAGATACACAACCACTTGCCGCTTCGATACCAGCAGAAAGTATATTCCTTTTCTTGTTCATAATTTTCTTATCGCCTGTGTATAAAACCTTTATTATAACTTTTTACATTTCATTCCTTGGTAGGGAACTTACCTCAAAGCGGTGCAACTAGCTCTGGCTCTATTGGCACTTCGTTGAATGCGTCATCATTTGAGAAGATCTCTGCACATAGACTAGCTCTGATCAGGAATTCGATACTGGCTATTGTCGAAATATTTAAGGATCCTGATCAATGGTGTGATTTAACTGCTGCTTTGGATGTCTTGAACAGTGCCTCTCGTATGACTAAAGTTGATGTTTCCTCCGTGCGTGATGCCCTCTTGAGATTCCATAACTCAATAGCTGCCATGTCATCAGCCGCAACCATGACTATTTCTCCCGAAATTCTGGAATATAGAAGACAGCTTGCACTTTCCAAGGAGAGAGTTTCTCAACTTGCCCCTCTCATTTCTTGCCACGATCCGGAACAATCGTCTTTACAAAACCAACTGAAGACTTTTGTTAATGACGAAGCATCCGTTCAGGATCGCATTACAGTCCTGAAGCAAGAAATTTCACAATTAGAGAGGCAGAGTTCGGAGATAAAGTTAAACATTGAAAGAGTCCAGGAGAAGATAGACTGCAGCTGCCACTCTATGTATTCCGAGAGATCCGAACTGGCAAAGAATGAAGAGCTAATCATTTCCTTGGAGGAAAAGCTAGCTGGTGCTCTAGATCCCGCTCGGATGATCTCCAATGCTCGATTGGAGCATGCTGCTGCTCAAGTTAATATCCAAGATAATTTACAACAATACTTGGCACATTAGGTATTACTGGAGAGCTGTAAAACATTTAATCTTTGATGTATTTTGTTACTACTCATGTTTCCAGAATCACAAGTAATTTTATGGTATTTTGATGATGATGCTGTCTAATTTATGTCGCATCCTGATTGATGCATTTTACGTTGTATCATGCTTATAGATATATCTATCCTTTTATGCTTTGTTAGTAAGGAGTTCCTAGATGATCCTTATTTTGATTGGCGGTGCTAACTTTTAGTTTGGTTAGCCACACAGTTTAAGCTCTTGAGTGGTGGAGCACACACAGTTTGAGCTCTTGAGTAGTGGAGCGTGGTCTCACGTGATGGTCTCTGTAACTCTTAGGAGTTCGCTGGACTTCTCACTGCCTAGTGAGTTCATAAACCGCGATCCATCAGAGGGGCCCAGTGAAGCTACCGAGGCGGTGAACTCGGTTGGTTTTACGCACAGGGTTGGCCACAGTAACTCCCTAGAGTTCACAGAGCTCGCAAGGCTACCTTTGGGGTACCAAACCTAGGGCCGCCAGTCCATCAATGAGTAGGTTTAAACCCTTCCTCATGAGTTAGTACTGAAATCAAACTGTAGATCTGGAGGGTCCTATGCACGGTTGGCCTATCTAAAGCTCACACTGCAGCCCTTGTTTTCTTCGTCTGTAAGGTCGAGCCCATTCACGGGAGGACATTTTCTTCCGTTCCCTGTGACGCTGCCGGAAAGCTATACAGATAGCATGGGGGTTACGTAAGACTAGCCATTCTACGACTTATGGCCTTTTAGGCTTTTAGTCGTTGGCTTCATCGGCTGCCCGCATGGGTACGTACGATGGCCTTCACGGGCTTTTTAAGGCCACTGGCTCCTCGTCGCTGCCCGAATGGCGATCTTGATAGGTCTTATGTGTAGCTAGCCCTTTTTAGGCTTGATCCTTTTAGAGCCTGATCCTTTTAAAGTTTAACCTTTTTAGAGCTTCTGGCCCTTTTAAAGCTTGATCCTTTTTTTAGGATTTGGCTCTTTTCGGATTTGACTCTTTTCGGATTCGCTCTCCTTTTTGGATTTGGCTAGACTGCCTTAAAATGCTTGAGCAGATAATAATAGATGTGATCATCACCACTCCCCTTCTCTCTGACTGAGATTGATATATCATCCCTCTGCTAATATCCTTAAGGGCGTCCATCCGTGTTGTTTGCAATATATCAGCTTGGCGATGTTTATCAATTTCAATAGAGAGTCAGAATTCCGCGGAGCCTACTTGATAATAGCGCTTATGGCGATGTTTTGATATGGATATATAGTCTTGACATGCTCGCGAACTGCTTCTTTATTCATTTGATGATACATCTTCTTGCCCCCTTTTGATGTAGAAACATTATGCTGATAATGTTCTGGATCAAAATCAATAACTTCTTCAAGGACGATATCTTTTGATAAAGCGAGCATTGACCGGTATGCCGATACCTTGCCCGTCTTGATTTACAACTCTGTATGCCCCATTGGAGTACACGTCCTTTATTATGTATGGCCCATCCCATTTAGGCTCGAATTTGCCCCCTTGTTCGCCGGGTGACCAATATAGGTCTTTTCAACATTAGCACCGTATCTCCCTTTTTGAAAGAGCGGTATTTAACTCGTTTATCGAAAGCAGCTGATATTCTTGCTTGATATGACTGCAATCGCTGCTGAGCTGCTAGGCGTTTTTCATCGAGCAAATCTAACTCTTTCAGTCTTATTTTTGCATTTTCATCATCTGTCATGGACTGATGTACTGCCATTCTGAGCGAAGCTACTTGTACTTCAATTGGGATGACTGCCTCTACACCGTAGACCAATGAGTACGGTGTCGCTCCTGTTGCTGTCCGCTGAGTGGTTCTGTATGCCCATAAGGCTTCTTGCAACTTTTCGTCCCAATCGCGTTTATTCCCTGTCACTGTTTTCTTCAATATTTTGACTATCGTTTTGTTAAACGCTTCTGCCAACCCATTTAATGGTGGATAATAAGGTGTTGAGAACGAATGTTGAATGCCGAATTTCTGACATAGCTTTTCCATACCTCTGTTTTTGAAAGGAGTGCCATTATCTGTAACGATTTTCTTTGGAATACCATGGCGATATATTATGGCGTGCCTGATGAAATTGACCACGTCTTTCTCCTTAACATTGCGTAAAGCAACTGCTTCAGCCCATTTGGAAAAATAATCGGTTGCTGCCAGAATATACTGCTTTCCTTTGGACGAAAGTGGGTTTATAGGACCAATTATGTCAAGCCCCCAAGCGGAGAATGGCCAAGAGGCTATGGATTGATGCAGGTCTTCTGGAGGAACATGTATGACGTCTCCATGGATTTGACATTCATGGCACTGTTTCGCATAATCTACCGCGTCCTTGAACATGGTGGGCCAGTAATAAACCATTCGATGTATTCTGTGAAATAGATTTCAGCCAGCCTGATGTGCTCCACACTCACAGGAGTGTATTTCTCGCAACGTTTGGCTTGCTTCTTGCTTGTCTAGGCAACGTAGCAACATTCCATTATGAGATTTTCTATATAATATCTCGCTACATATGATAAATCTACCTGACCGTTGTTTAATCTGCTGCTTTTGTACTTGATCTTCTGGCAAGATGTTATACTTGAAATGATCGATGAAAGGTTGACGCCAATCATCTGTCGTTATTTCCAAGCATGATACAAGAAGCGCATCGGCGTCTTCTTCAATGAGCTCCGAGGATGGCAGAAATCTTCTTTCCTCTATAGTTACTTGGAGAGGACTTCGGTTTGAGTAGGACAGGGCCGCTGCCAGGCTAGCCAAAGCATCTGCTTTTGCATTTTCTGACCGAGGTACATGCTTGATTTCTACATGACAGAATTGTTCTAGCAATTTCTGTGCTTTTCGACAATAGGGTAACAGTTCCTGTTTTCTTACCTCGAATTCTGTTGTCAACTGATTGATAATCAATTTAGAATCTCCAAAGATATGCAGCATTTTTATCTCCATCTGTTGAGCTATTTCCATTCCGATAATAAGGGCTTTATATTCGGCTTCATTATTTGTGCATGCAGTGCCCAATGCAAAGGAGTAAGGTAATAAATCGCCGTGGGGGGTAATGAATATCACTCCCGCCCCCGCTCCTGATGTTTGTGCAGCGCCGTCGAAATACATCTGCCATGGCTTTGTGACTCAGCCAGCATCACTTGTTCATCTGGCAAGTCATCATTGATGGTCTCGTTCCCTGCTACAGGGTGTGCCGCAAGAAAATCCGCCACTGCTTGTCCCTTTACTGCTTTCGTCGATTCGTATATAATAGTATATTCTGAGAGCAACAACATCCGTTTGGCCAATCTTCCTGACAATAGTGGCCTTGTCATTAAAAAACATTATCGGATCTGCTCTTGAGATCAAAGTTATGTCATGGGAGAGACAGTAATGCCTCAGCTTTTGTACCGCGAATATTAGTGCTAAATGAAAAGGCCAAGCTATATGTCCTAGAGGGGGGGGGGGTGAATAGGACTATGCCAAATTAAAATAAATTCAGCGGAAATAAAATACCAACAACCTTACAACTTGAATCAATTCACAAAGCTAAATTTAAATCACCTTGATAAATAGATATCGAGAGATTGATTCAAATTCAGTTCTAAGGACAACCTTACACCATAATCAACAAGGGCTTATGGTAGGACAACCTTATTTCTAGAACCTCTTTTGGATCAAGAACTCAATATTAATATAAGTAAATGAAATAGCAAGGAATTGAATTTAAATGAAGAAGTAAGATCTAAATTATTACAACAATCCCCACACTTGCTTGAAATGTAAATAATTACAACATTCACATCCCCTTGTACATTCCACAAGATCAAATGATAAAAGATATGAAAATTAAGCAAGCATTCAAACCACAAGTCAAAGAGTTATAGTGGTTCGCTTGTGTGTACACCAACTGTTTTCCAACAGCCACACAAAAAGCTACTCCACTCCTAATATCCTCACACAGGGGATATTAGCGTTCACTAACAAATAGGTTTTCACAGGTTCACCAAAAACCTTTACAATTGTGTCTTTTTCACTTGGGCTTACACAATCCAAAAACCCCTCTTTTCTGAGTTTTTTGGTTTTCCTCAGACAACCAATACAATGAGATTTTTCTGGCTCAACCTCAAACAAAACCAAAAGCAAATGAATTTTACAGAATTGTAAAATACCTGGATTTCTCCTTTTTCGTAGCAGCCCGGTAGAACCAATCGGAGTAGATGATTTGAATGTCAAAGTTCAATTTCCAATACTCACATTCATAAGGTTCTAAGTTCTAATTGATTTTAGATTTAACTCGTTGGGCGTAGCTAAATTTGATTTTGATTCCAAGAAGAAGGAATAAGATAATTCCTCTTTTCAAATATGATTGGAATATAGAAACAAAATCAAATTAAATAAGCTAGCAAAAAGGAATATTAAATAAGCACAATCTAGCTTAAAATAAACACAAACTTATCTCAGAGTGATCACTTGAAAATTCTTGAATTGAATGAGAGTGGAAGTTATGAAAACTCTGAATTTCGTGTTCAATTTATAGAAGCAGAAATCGCTCCTACGACTGGTCTTAGAAACCTACGACTGGTCGTAGCTCTAACAGATTTTTGAAAAAATAAGCGCGATCTTTGAAAGCCGTTCTACGACTGGTCGTGAGTACCCTACGACTGGTCGTGGGTCACCTACGACTGGTCGTAGGACCAATGATTTCGTCGCTGGACTTTAAGTCGTAGCTCCACGACTGGTCGTGGACGAGTCGAAGCCACACCTACGACCGGTTGAAGGACCTCCAGGACTGGTCGTGGGCGTACCAAAAATTCTGAAAAATCTTTAACTTCTTAGGACTGGTCGTGGAATTTCTTGGACTAGTCGAACCAATGTTAGGACTGGTCGTAGAATAGACCAACCTTGTGTATTTTAAATATTTGAATAATGTATCCAAAGTGACCTACTTAAAGGGTCAACCTAAGGTCATTCAAACCTGAACCATGTCGTATGGACATTGAACTTCAACCTTTCAACGAATGTAGATAAATTGAATTATATCAGGCTTGTCAGGCTTGAGATCTTGATCAACATAGAACTACTTCATACGTTTTTCTTCAGATTTGAACTTCAACATTGTAGCTTCTTGAGGCTTCATCAAGTAGTATTTTGAGGCTTCATTTGAGTAGCTTCAACATGTAGCTTCAACATGTAGCTTTTTTTTCAACATGTAGCTTTTTTGAGGCTTCAACATGTAGCTTTTTGAGGTGTCTTGAATTCCAATAAATGATCATACAAGTACAGAACACCGATAGATTTTTGGCACACAAAATTTGACAACCAAAGGAGCATGAGACCATAACACTTACAATCTCCCCCTTTGCAAATTTGTGACAAAACATCCAAATAATAATAATACTTCAAATTAAAATGAAGTACTCACAACATATTACTCACAACATATTCACAATAAGTTGAACAATAGAGAAGCATACACACCACAAGTTCATATAGAGAAGCAAGTCAAATATTTCATTCTCACATAACTACCCCAGAGTAATAGGTACCCCTGAGAAGTTGTTTAACTCCCCCTACCCCAGAGTAATAGGTACCCCTGAGAAGTTGTTTAACTCCCCCTGAGTAGATAATAGGAACTCCCAAAACTTCTCCCCCTTTTTGTCACAAAATGACAAAGGAACAAGGGCAGCAATCAAAATGAATATAGCAGTTAAAGTATAGATTCAAGAAAACTTTAGTGCATAATTCAAAAAGTCAGTGAGTATGTAAAGTTAAAAACAAATATTACAGACTTAGTAAAACATTCAGTCAGAACCAGAGGATGGAGCAGGATTAGAAGGATCAATTTTGTGTAAACCCTTAGCAATACGCCTCATATATTTGCGTAGATAAGAGAATTGCGTATCTTGGGTAACACGAATTTGAGCCACTTGCTCTTGAAGGGAATTCAATCTCTCATCAAAATCAGAGGGCTGAAAATCAGGATCATCAGCCGAGTCTGACTCAAGTTCTTCAAACAAATCATCCATATTCACGTCTTCAGTAGGATCACTAGCTTGACCAGCATCTCTTGCTTCAGCACCAACGCCACCAGCATCCACTTGACCATCAGTAAATTCTAAAGTCATCTTGTTAAGATTGGAATTATTGAAGGGGAGATGATGGATGGGTTTTTCTCTAGTAGGCATAGCAATGAGCATATGATTTGCTAGCATAGTCAACAAATAACCAAAGGGTATATCACTATGTCCAGGATGTTGACGAGACAGAATAATGGAATGACAAATTAAGGAAGGTAAACATATTTTTGCACCAGAGATGACAGAATGCAAAACACGAACCATAAAAAGCAGTGAGTTCGGTTTTATTACCAGCACGTGGATAAAGATTAGAGATGAAAATCCTATGTAGTACTCTGTGTCTGGGTAACAAAAATCTTGAGGGAAGTGCATGACCTTTATGAGTCCAATGAACATCCAAGTTACATAGATCTCTAGTAAGCATTCTACGTTCAGATTCAGAGAGACTGTCATGTAAAATACCAATTGGAATGCTCTCATCATTGACAGGTATTTCCATAATATCAGCAATCAAATGCCGATCCACTACAAACAAACCTTCTTGAGTATCAACTTTAAAAATTAAATTATCAATAGAAAAATCACAGATACATGCAAACATGGATTGGGCAATGGACTGGTATGCAGGTCCACCCCAATGCAAGATGTTATCCCATCCCACAGATTCCAACAGAGTAGGAATACCATATGAAGCAATGTGATTTACATTCACAGGACGCTCAACAATAATATTTCGCATACGTAAATCCCGAACATTCGGAGGATCATTTTCGGGAGACCGAAGATGACGTTGTACAATAGAAGTTGATCTAGAAGAAGATGGACCTCTAGTAGTTTTCTTTTTACCTCTAGCATCCATTTTTAATGGAGGATTTCAATGAAACCACAAGATGCAAGATAGAAAAATGAGGTTTTAATAGATCAGATTTTTCAAGATAAAACCCCAATCTTGCAATGAACGACCCAATAGATTCAACAAGAGAGTGATTTGAGACACTAATATCAAGAATCTATAGTAAAAATGCAAAGGAACCACTAACCTTGAAGAACTAGGAAGGTGGGTTCGACCGGTCGTAGCTAGAGCCGTTGGTGGGAAAAGAGAAATGAGGAAGATGAGTCAAAATCCCCAAATTAAAGTGAAAACCCGAGTTTCACGACCGGTCGTGTACGTGTTCGACCGGTCGTAGTACGACCGGTCGTGTACACTCACGACTGGTCGAGTACGACTCAAAATTTAAAATTTTTTTTTTTTTTTTTAAATAAATTTCAAATTTAATCAAATAAATCATCAAATTTATGTACATTATGATACACTAAATCATGCAAATTCAATTTAAATTGCTCATACCGAGATCAAACTTTAATTTATTAAACCTGCTTTTGTCGAGCGGTTTAGTGAAAATGTCAGCAAGTTGAGTCTCGGTTGGAATGTAATCCAAACAAATTACCTTTTCTTCCACTAATTCACGAATGTAATGAAATCTAATATCAATATGCTTAGTACGTGAATGCTGAACTGGATTTTTAGAGATATTTATTGCGCTGGAATTATCGCAAATATAAATCAAGAATCCATGATCCATTATTAATATTCATTCTTTCACAATCAAGTTTCATACAAGTTGAGTGCATTTCCAGCAGCAATGTATTCAGCCTCAGCTGTTGATAGCGATATAGAACTTTGCTTCTTACTAAACCAAGAAACAAGACAATTTCCAATGTGTAGAAACAACCACCACTGGTTGATTTCCTATCATCAATGTTTCCAGCCCAGTCAGCATCTGCATACCCGGCTAATTGAACATTAGTTTCATGTGGATACCAGAGACCAAGTTTAGTAGAACTTGCGACATATCGCATAATCCGCTTAACCGCAGTTAAGTGAGATTCTTTAGGATTTGATTGATAACGAGCACAAATACCAACACTCAAGGCTATATCTGGTCTACTAGCAGTCAGATAAAGTAAACTACCAATCAAACTACGATACAATTTAGGATCCACATCATTACCTGCAGAGTCTTTTGAGAGTCTCAAAGTTGTACTCATAGGAGTATCAAAGTTTTTACCTTTCTCAAATCCAAATTTCTTGATTAAGCCCTGAGCATATTTGGTTTGAGAGATAAAAATTCCATTAGGTTGTTGTTTTACTTGCAACCCTAGAAAATAGTTTAATTCACCAACCATGCTCATTTCGAATTTAGACTTCATCAAATCTGCAAACTCAACAGTCATATTAGTACAGGTTGATCCATAAATAATATCGTCAACATATATTTGAACCATTAAAATATCATCGTTATACTTCTTAACAAAGAGTGTCTTATCAACACATCCCATTTGAAAATTATGACTTAGTAAAAACTTAGTCAGTTTTTCGTACCATGCTCTGGGAGCTTGTTTCAGACCATAGAGAGCCTTCTTAAGACGATACACATGATCAGTAAATTTAGGATCTTCAAACCCTGTTGGTTGTTCAACATATACCTCTTCATGTAAATCACCATTCAGAAAGGCACTCTTTACATCCATTTGATAAATTTTAATCTTTCTAAAACATGCAATGGAGATAAAAAGTCTGATTGATTCAAGACGAGCTACAGGGGCAAATGTCTCATTATAGTCAATACCTTCAATTTGTGTATATCCCTGTACAACTAGTCTTGCTTTATTTCGAATAATATTCCAAGTTCATCAGATTTGTTTTTGAAAATCCATTTTGTTCCAATAATATGTTTATCTTTAGGTCTAGGAACAAGATACCAAACATCATTTCTGACAAACTGATTAAGCTCTTCTTGCATCGCAAGAATCCAGTTTTCATCTGAAAGTGCTTCTTTTACGTTAACCGGTTCAATCTGGGATGTAAAGCATACGTAATTACATATGTCCTCTAATTGTCTACGAGTGCGCACACCAGTGAGAGGGTTTTCAAGTATTTGAGAAGTTGGATGATCTTTAACAGTCCTAAATTCAGAATTAGGTTCACTTGGTGAAGTTTCTTGATTTTCAAGTATAAGCACTTCATCATTATCAGAACTAGGAACAGGTGTATTCAAAAAATCGTCAATCACAACATTTATTGACTCTTGAATCACACCGGTCCTGTTGTTCAGAACACGATATGCACGACTGTTTAAAGAATACCCTAAAAAGATCCCTTCATCACTTTTAGTGTCGAATTTCCCAAATTTTTACGTCACGCAAAATATAACACTTGCTGCCAAAAACTCAAAATATTTGACAGAAGGCTTTTTCTCAAACCACATTTCATAAGCCGTTTTATTATTAGATTTACAAATATAAACACGGTTAATAATGTAGCAGGCTGTGTATTTACTGCTTCAGCCCATAAATTCCTAGGGAGCTTCATGCTATTTAACATAACATTTCCCATTTCTTGAAGCACTCTATTCTTTCTCTCGACAATTCCATTTTGTTGAGGAGTTTTAGGTGCAGAAAATTCATGCGATATTCCCTGATCGCTACAGAATTTCTCAAAACCGCTATTTTCGAATTCGGATCCATGATCACTACGGATCTTGTTGACTTGAGAACTTTTTTCAGTTTGAATCCGTTTTATAATCTTTTTCACTTCATCAAGGGTTTCTGATTTGTCTCTCAAGAATGAAACCCAAGTGAATCTTGTATAATCATCTACAATAACTAAGATGTATTTTTTTGCCCCTCGACTTTCCGTTCTTGTTGGTCCTATAGATCCATGTGGAGAAGCTCGAGTGGTCTTGTGGTGGTATTGGAGTTCACCTTTTTGTGAGAGCTCCTAGTTTGTTTACCATACTGGCATTCACCACAAATCTTGTCTACTTTTTGCATCTTAGGTAGACCTCTAATTAGTTCACCTTTGCTCAATCTGTATAAATTTCGATAGTGTACATGTCCGAGGCGTTTATGCCATAATTCTGTCTCATCGGTATGGACCATGTAACACGTTTGTTTAGATGAGCTACTATCGCTTACTATATAGCAGTTTCAGAAGTTCTGCGACCAGTAATATTACAGAACCCTTTTCATTTATTATTTCACAACCTTGATTAGAAAATTTAACATTATGGTTGTTATCGCATATTTGAGATATGCTCAACAGGTGTGTGTTTTAAACCCTCAACATATAAAACATTTTAAATAAGGGAAGGTTATAGAGTTGGACCGTACCTTTGCCAATTATCTTGCAGTTGCTACCATCACCAAATGTGACTGACCCATCAGTCATATCTTTAAGATCGGTGAATAGTGCTTTGTCGCTGTCATATGTCTGGAGCATCCACTGTCTAGGTACCATTTCGAATGGCTTGTAGCTTTGAAAGCAGTGTGAGCAACCAAACAGACAGCTTTAGGAACCCATTTCAGTACAGTTTTAGGTTTAGGAGAATAATTGGTCTTCTTATGTTTATAGTTGTAGGAGTGACCTACAGAATTAGATTTTAATAGCTCCTTCAGTAAATCAATAATTTTTTCAGCTAGTGGGTTTCGAATCTGATTTTTGAAATTTACATAGCTGCTTTTGGGTTTATGAAAAGTTTTTGTATTTTTAGAAAAAACTTGACTAGTATCTTTTCCTTTTGAGTTAGAAGTCTCTCCTTCACAAAAATTGGAAGAAGTATTCTTCTGTTTAGAGATTTTTGTTTTATCATAACCTAACCCGGATCGATCGCCACATTTTCTTGATCCGGATAACAATTTTTCTAATTTGGATCAGCCTGGGGGCATATCTCCATGTGTCCTTCAAAACTCAGCAGAGAAGATACTTCATTTTAAGTTTCCATTTTCAGATTCAAATTTTCAA